>JAQGFW010002639.1:0-12660 GCA_030463445.1 Euplotes aediculatus
TGACGTTATAAGGGTCGAAACCAAGTAAATAATATTAATTATTTCCAAAATGGAAAGCAAGCAGCCAAAAAGAGCGCTTGAGCAAGTACAAAATAGATCTGATGAAGAGATGAAGACTATAGAAGGAGAAGCTAAAATTCTTGAAGAAGAAACTAAAACCCCAGAAGAACAAACTAAGACACTAGAAAATTTAGAGCAAACTAACAAAGAAGAAACTAAAGAATCCGAAGAAACCAAAGCAGAGGAAGCCAAGGATACTGACCAAGAAAAGATGACATCTACTGAATTAAATGAACAAGCTTTGAATATCCTGTCTGTATTTAACAATTGTGCACAAATCGATATGATTATGGAGGAACAGGGAGGAGATAAGGTACTTGAATTTATTAAACAAATGAAAAGCTCCTCTTTGATTGAGATTCTCAAAGGAAAAGAATATGAAATTTTGACTGAAAGAATGCTAAATGCAAATAAGATCATTAATAAAATTCAGAATTCTCTTGAAAACTTAAAATGCTGAGCTAAAGATTGCCCACACAAGGCAGTACTCATATACGCTGATGAAAATATCGATGAAATTTACTGTAGGGCACACGGGAATGTAATCAAGCATTCAACAGAGGCAATTATTTTTGAAAATGAATTTAATAATTGAAAGCCAGCTCTTTATGCTCTTGAGAAAAAATTATTGTTTCTTCAAGTAAAGATGATCATCATAAGAAGCCAAAGTAAGGAAGAAAAAATATACGAAAACATATTGAGAGATTTGGAAAGAAAGTTTGAAGATATTAAAAATATTATCAAAACTATGAGAAAGAAAATTAGATCCTTAACGAAATTGGTTAACAATGATGATAAAGTAAATGGAAAGGAAAGTTCAAAATATAGATCACTTTCATTCATTCAAGATGACTGTGAAAAATGCTCAAAAATTATTCATGAGATGTTATTATTAATTTTTGAGACTTCTTTAGGTCGACAAATAGAATTACTAGTATATGTTTTAGATAACTCTAGTAGAGATGTTGAGCTTGATGAAGAGTCAAAATTTAACTCATATATCGAAGTTCCAGATGAGATATATGGAAAAATGTACAAAATGATTGATATACCTTTACAATCAAGACTTTCAATGAGAAGATTCCAAAGAAAAACAAAGAAGACTTTCAAATATGCTGAGAAAAATCAAAAGGTAAATGAAATAAATAGTTATTTTTTAGAATTAAATTGAATGAATAGTAACATGATACTTAATTTATCTAAATATTTTATTTTTATCAATAAATCTCTATTTCGTCAAGTTCATTATATCGATATTGAAAGTCATTTTTACGATCATTATTGAACTTATTAATAAAAATTATTTGATTATTAGAACGATTTGATATACACTCAGATTTTTTTAATAATTTTGAGATGTTAGTGATATTGTAATCAAAGTATTCGAATGTGTTTTTGTTTCTCAATAGTAACTCATATCGAAGTCTTTCAGAAATTAAAAACAATGATAGTTTAAATAAACCATTCAGCTTTAAGTCTAAAATACTCAAGTGTTTACTATAAACTTTCTTTTATTTAGCTTTAATATTTTTACTTTCTTGCTTATTTCTAAAAAATAGTTTCACTCAGTAAATCTAATTTATATGTAAGCTATTCAAATATTTATTTAATTCATTTTTTAATAGGAACTTATCATTATTTGCCTTCTTTTATGCTTATTGCTTTAAATTTTAATATGCATCTTCTTTTCAAAATTTTCAAGATAAACATTTACAGTTTAATTGAGCAGAGTTTTCTAATAAAAATTCAGATTCAAAGATTTCAGGCTTGCCAACTATTCAAATTTTCATTTTAAGAAAAAATTAAAATTATTGATTCGATTTACTTTTGCTTAGTATTATTCAAATATTTTTTATTCACGTGGCAGATTTCAAGTCAAAATATTTAAAGTTATTAAAGAGAGCAAAGTTTGCAAACTCCACTTTACAATTTGAAAATTATATTTACCAGTCTATTATGAATAAAACTGTATGTTTAGCTTGATAATTTCTTTCGTTTTTTGCTTTAGAGTTTAGCAAAACTTAAATCAAATTTAAATTTTGAGTTCGATCAAACAATTATATTCTCAAGTTCAAAAGATCATATTTTAAAAGAAAATTAAGCCGAAATAACTTATAAAATACTTATCAGTTTAGTTTTAATTATCAAAATAAGTTTAAAACTTTTAAGTCTCAATAACTAAAACGCCATAAATTAAAACATCAGTTAAGAAAATTTTCTTATTTAGATTTTAAAACTAAATAAAAATATTACTTAAAGCCTGAAGTTAATAACTCACAGCTTTAGTTGATTTAAATAGTTCATAAAAAGTCTAGTTTTATTAAAAATAGGAATATCATTCACTTAAATTATTAATTGTAAAGTTTGATTAAAAACTTTGATTATTAAATTTTATTTAGATTTTTTATTAAAAATGTTAGTTATAATTTCAAAACAATTTATCAAAATATTGGTAAATGATTGATTATAGATAAAATCGTAACAAGCGATAAAACCTTAGTATCATAAACACTCAGTTTATTTAATTGCTAAGACTTATTTTCATATTTTTACCTAAACCTACATTATAATTTATTAGCTTCGATTCCTAAGCAAAAGTGTAAAAACTTAGTTTAAGAAAAATAAATTAATCATAAAAGTAAAGAGTATAGTTTTTTAGCAAAATTAAAATATAGTTAGATTATATCCTCTATTTCACAAAGTTAACTATCTTTGCTTTCCTTTGGTTCATATTGGGGCAACAATAGACTTTAAAGTTTATCATAGTTATCTTTAAATTATAATAAGGTATCAAAAGCTAACACCAATCTCATAGTATCGTCTCAATTAAAATAATACCAACTCTCTGCTTCAAATTAAATGAGACCTCCTTGAGTTACAACTTAAGTGATAAGTATCTTTGTTGCTTATTTTACCGTGGACTAAAGTAAATTTAAACTTTGAAACAAATTTTGCAGCACAACTTAAATATTTTAAAACTTGCTTTCAGAGATAACTCCTTGTCAATTGCACAAATTTAAGAAGCTATTTTATATAAAGTACAAGCTGCAAGTAGTTGACCTATTTATTTTAAAGCAAAGTAACATCAAGTCCTTTATTTCTTAAGCTAGATTAACATAGATTTAATTGATTTAAATTTAGTCGATTTACTGTCTTAAATGATTAAAATATAATTAGAATTAGTTCTTTTCGCAATAACTTCGCATTTAGTCTTATTACTCTCTCGATTCAAGCTATATTAAATATGAATATACAACAGATGCTAATTTTTCAATAAAATATAAGCCTATAAGTCATTTTAGATAAGCTGATTTTCTTACCTATAAAAGAATTAAAATATGAAGTTCTTTTAAAATTTTTATGTTATTTTTTTACATCGATTTGAATCAGATGCTAAAATTAAAATTTTCGATGAATCCAGTTAACTATTGAATTGAACTAAGCCAATGCAACCACTACTTGATCTAAGCTCAGAATTTGTATAGAGTGCGCAGGAGTTAGTCTCAAGCATCAAATTGGTGCAACATATGTTTCAACAAAAACTAGACCATTACCAAAAACTGTCCAAAGAGAGACTGGAGGAAGAAAAGAGAATCGAATGAGAGAAAAAGAGAATCGAAAGAGAGACAAAAGAACAAATGATTAGTAAGATAATTACATCTATATTTGCTCAGATTCTCAAAAAACTAAGTTAAGATTAGCTAATTTATCACTCATGTCATCACACAAAGTTTAAGAGAATTATTAGTTCTAGATTAGTATTTATTCCATTAGAAGCTGGATTATAAAGCTATATTTATTTTTTAAATCAATTCTAATGCATTAAATTATAAAGAGGTCATATCCTATTATGCTTATTTATTGTTAAGTGTTAAATTATAGACACTAAAGTACATTGAAAATAATTTTTGTTTATCAAACATTTAATATTTATTGTTAAACTTAGTTAGCAAAAACCTAATTACAACTTATTAAAGTAATAAAAATGCTGCATATGCTTTTTTGGCATTAATCAATGTACTTCCTCAGAAAATAAAAATTTAATCTTTGAAGTGTGGTTTAAGTTTCTAGTGATTATATCGGAGATTGAGTAACAGAAGATCGAGACCTATTAATCTAAAATAGTTTAATATTGATCAAATCTTTCAATAACCTATTGATGCTTATGAGATGTGTAGTTATTTCTGAGCATCAAACAATATTTTAGCATCTCCTAACTTTTTATAAGAAAGATGTTTAAAGTAACTTTACTTGAAGAGCCGTTAGAAAATAATAGGCAATAAAAAATTTGCTAAAAACATCAGACATTAGCTTTTTTAATAAGTCATTAAATATTCACAAATTTGAGCTGTTACTTACATCTTATTCAAATAACTAAAATAACTACTCGTATTAGAAATTTGATTCTTGAAGTAGACTAATATATTAAAAAGATAGAAGTTTTATACCAAAGCAATATTTAATAACTGTTATCATTTTATAATAATGAGGCAATCAAAAGATTAATTAAGTTTAATATCATTTCATAAAAATTTTGATAAATAAATATTTGATATTGAAGTTAATATGGAGTTTGAAGATGAGGTAAAAGTTTTTCGAAATCATAAAAGTTTAGAGCCAAGCTAATTTATCTTGAACTGAATAGAGCGATTATTATTTGTCCGAGGTAGAAGTAAATAAAAATTTTAAGTCTCGTTGGTCGTGAAGGAATTAAAGTTTATTCAGATTATTCAATTTCATTTTCAATTTTTCATTTTAGCAAAGAAAACGTCTAAATCGAGATATCTTCATTGTTCAAAATGAACTTAATTTTAATTTTAAAAATACTCAACGGAGTCACAAAAAAACCTTCGCGTACATGCCTATAAAGAAAATTAAGATATATGCAACTTTTAAAGCTTCAGATTTTATAATTAATAGTCTATGGTCCGAATCTATAGGTGCATATATTATTTTGTTCATTTGCAAACTTCTGAATTTATTAAAATAATAAACTGCAATAATAAAAAAGTGAAAAAGAAATTGATAGAAATAGTTATGAGTACTTAAAATATTAAGATAAACTTTTTTTATTTTTATTTCTTCCTTTCTTCGATAATTAAGTTTTAAACAACACAAAATCAACAATAGATTATTATATAATTCAGAAATTAGCTAATATTTAAGAATATTCTGATATGAAACTTGCTTTGAAGCTTTATGAATTTGTTGAGCATATTTGAAAACTGAATAATCATTCGATATCGAACTCAATTATAATTTCTGTTTTCTTTTCTTGTAAAAAACGTAAAGCTATTAGATGTTCTTCAATTTGATTCTAAAGAAATTATAATATGGTATAAATAAAATAAAATTTTCCTATAAAAGATAAAACCTGAATGATTTCTTGATTCAAATTCACAAAGATAGTAGTCGATTTTACAAAATTATTCAATCAAGATAAAAATAAGAGAGAAATTTGCAAAAGAAAATTTCAAAGTAAAAAAACATATGCTTTTATTTGAATGGATATTAATATTTTTGCCTTCTTCAAATTTTTAATAATAAGCTTTATAATTGTGAAACCAAATGATGGATTATACTTGAATTAGTTTTGAAGTGGTTGTTTGATTCATTTTATGTCACACTGGCAGATCAAGCAGTTGAATTTTCAAAGATAAAAGCATAGTAAAAATCCATTTACAATTTGGAAAATAAGATATAAAACAATCATATCAATTCTTTGAATTTTTATTTGTATTAATGAGAGATTTTAATCAAATTGAAACTATGTGATATTTTCTTGTTTTCAGTAATTGAAAGAATATCCTATTTTACTATGATAACTGTTTAGCTACTTAAATAAATGTTGAATTTCTACAGATTTCTGTCAATCTTTAACATTTCAACAAACGAAGAAATTTTTAAAGAATCAATATGATAGTTTTAATTTAGCAAGCATAAATATTTTTTATTAATAATGTATGTAGAAATATCCCACTGTAATATAAAACAAATTTATTATTTGTGAAATCTAATTTGGAGTCAAGTTAAATCGCAAATTTTAATACATTGTATAATAATATTTAATATAAAAATAGATTTAACATACTATGTGAAAAAGAGTGTCAATGAGCCAGTTCAAAATGCATACTAAAGTTATTTTTATTAAGAGTTTCTGAGAAAAAATTAGTTGAGGTAAAGATATTATTATAAATTGGTAATGAATACCTACTTATTTAAAAATTAAAGCTATTTTTATTCTAATGCTATAGATCCTTTTGTGTAAACTGCGGAAAGATTATATTTTTCCATTTCTCTCAAAAAATTTTTAAAATTTTGAATAAATTTAATTCAACAAAAATATTTTTTAAATTATTTTTGTATTAAAGTAATATATACTATAGTCTTCTTATTAGAAAAGTAAAAGGTGTTCTTCTCTTATCCAGTTTTCTTAATAAGTAGATAAATAACAAATTATTTGAGCTATATTTATTAGCAATTACAGGAAATAAATTAAAATATTTAAATTGTAAAAGTCGAAATTTTGAAATATGGGAATCATATATATTTTAAGAAAATTTTGTTTTGGAAATTCTTATGAGATCTTCCATTTTAAACCTCAGTTTGAAAGATTAATTTAAGAATAATGTGAAGATTTCTGTTAACTGAATATATAAATCTCATTTTGAAAAATTCACTAAACAGAAATTTCAAATCGAATTTTTAATTAATTTTTTGAACAGAGATCCAAAATCAAAGATTATTAATTAAGTAGTTTGTATAAATAGAGAAGTGTCTCAAAATTTAAGAAAATATCTTTATATTGGCAACTAAAACTTTATTGACAACTCGAATTCGTAAAAGATTATAAGGAAATCAATATCTTATAATGTAAATTGATCTTTGTATTCTCATATATAATCAATGAAAAATCGTAATGAAGTTATTAGGTAATTAAGCAAAGCTATTTATTTTTATATTTTTTGATAAATAATTAGAAAATATAAACATATAATCAATACTCATTATGTTAAATGGTAACTATTTTAAGGATATATTACTTGCTTAAAATTTTACATTTTCTTTCAAAAATATTAGTGTTTGTGCAATTAGTTATTTAATAGTTTTATTAATTTCAAACATACTTAAAAGAATGGATACAAATACTTATAGTAATCCTCATAATATAAAGAACAAGCATTTACTGAAATATAATACATTTGTTTGATGTTTGTTAAGATTAGCAAATTGCAAGTCATAAATATCGTGACTTTAACACCTTAAAGATAGAATAGATATACATGCGCGTTAATTATTAAATGATCATAATACTATCAGTACGAGAAATTGATATAAAATATTTAACAATTTGGTTGAATACTCGTCTGTAATTTTATAGCCTTTAATTGCAACTCTATTATGATTTGTTTTAACCTGAGCATATGTTCGAGTTAAAAAAATATTCAATATTTTGAATTAATTCAATATTCATTATTCTAAAAGTGGATAAACTAGAATTTATTTTGATGTTTATAGAGGAAATCAGTTTGAGAGACTCTCAGTTTTATTCAGAAAAACTGGAGATTGACCATGAAGAGTTTAAGTAAGTATTATCAGATAGCTAATATTGTAATAAAACTAACTAACAAATTTGTTTATCAGTATAGTTGCTGAGTTTTACTTATATAATTAAATACTAAAGAACATTGCAAAATATTTATATAAAAAGATTTACCAAAAATTATTATTTTTTATTATAAAATTTTAGCTATGATGATCCTCTGATATGAATAATCAGGGAATGCAGGTTTTTAAAAATAATTTTTTAATAGCTTGATAGAGTAATATTTTATTTAAGAATTTTGATAGACAAAACACCTTAAATAATTTCTACACTCAGTTTCACCAAGAACTAAAAGTAATTTAATCTTTTAAGTTTTAAATAAAGTAAATATGAAGTTTAAAAATAAATATTATAAATTCATCAATTAATTGATTAAATCTATCTTCCTCACCCAGAATCAATCATGAGGTAGAAAATTGTGAACTTAGGAGTACAACCATTCGACTTAACTAAAATAAAATCACATCATTTTTTACAAAAAACTATACCATCATTTTTGAAATATTCAAAACTGAATTCACAAAATCCATTTGTGATTGGAAATATCAGAAGAGAAATTAAAAACTGTATATAAAATATTGCTTCACAAATTATTTTTGAAATTTATTTTAAATAAAGAAAATCAATTTAGCTTTCTGAATACTATTTAAATCCTTATGATTTATTAGCATTCCAAGAATATCGAAATGAGAATCGATATATAACGATCATAGATACTTAGAGACTAACAATTCCACATTGAGATCTTACAAACTTATAAAATGATGTCTTACAAAGTATTTAATTAGTACATATTAAATGCTTAATATTAATCAAAATGAGCAAGAAGTTTGATTTGATTAACTAAATGTTCATCAATTTCCACTTTTTTGAGCAAACATCAAAATTTTTAACACTAATTTTCATTATTTGTCTTAGTATTTTGCAATATAATTTGTGAATTAGTAACAAAAATTAGAATCTTTTAGAATTTTACCAAACTGAAATAAGTAGCAGATAGCAGTATATTTGTAATTATCATCAAGCTAACAAAGATTCTTTTACTTTTGAATACTTGATATTATAAAATCGAAAAAAAATTATCATAGTTTCATTTCTTAAATTTGGCTAGAATAAAAATACCGCTATTCTTCTCATTCACAATTCTGTTCAAAATTTCGCCGTTTAAAGGTTATTAACTTACGCATTTTCATGAGCAAGAGTCCTAGACAACTTTGAGATCCGTTTTCGAAGCAAAATCATCAATTAAATTGTAATTTATCATGCACAGCTACTATTAAAGAAATGTAAAATTATCTATTTTTGGACAATGTCGAAATAGTAAATAAATTGTCATGAATTAAAGTCATAGTTTGTTGAGATTAGCACGGTTTTGATATTTGTATACTCGCAATCGTCAATATGTAATTTTATTTTTTAATATGTTAATCTTTTCAAATCAATATTAACAAATTTATCATAAATTGTACAATCTATTTTGTTTATATCCCAAACTAAAGTAAATTTAATCAAAATTAATATAAAAAAGAATCTTGCTGTTCTACATAAATTAAGTAGATGCGACTTAGCAAGTTTTACCAAGGCATATTGTTAAGTATATTTCATTCGAACGACTTATTTCAATATCAAATGATTGTCTCGGAGCTTTAATTGCTGTAGTTAACTTTAATAGGTTTGTATTATAAGATTTCGTTTGTTCTCTGAAACACAATATTTAAGCTTTCTATTTAGTATGAGTCAAATTAATAAATAAAGTGATTGGGTTCATTCTAGTTACTGATGCGAATATAGCATGATTTCTCTTATCAAGCCTTGTATTTTTACCAAATAGTAGTAACTTTTCACTCCTAAACGCTTAGTCATTAAATTGATATTAGAAGATGGAATGAGTCATAGACTAAACTATCTAGCAAATTAATTTGATAAATTAATCTAAGTCCAGTTAAGATGAGCTTCTTTTATGGAAACTTAGTTCGGTCCGTCTTTGAGTCCTTGAGGACAAAGAGAAAGGCATCTCATTAGAGTATCGTCACTGATGCTAAATCCTTTGTTGTCGATGAGATGTCCACTTCCGAATGATTTTGCCTTGATTGATTAGATTTAGCATTTCTAAGCACCAAAATTATGTACTAAATCATTCGCTTGATGTTTACACTTCTCAGACTTGTCGCATTCAACAACATTATGTTACAAACAACTTGATTGTTTATTGTTAGTATGTAAACACTTGAGTAGTATAGTGGATGTTAAAATATACATCAACATTCATGTTATTTTTGATGCTAATCTGTCAGGTAAATTCAATGGCTTTTTAATACATATTAATCGTAATTGGTAATTATATGTCTTAATTTAATATTTTTGATATTGATTTTTGCATTTCAAATATGTTTATCCTATACACTGAATATACATTAATTTTATTCTAATTAAGAACACAAGAAGAAACAATTAACTTTTTTATAATAACTTTTATTTTTTCAAATTACAAGTTGTTTTAGACCTTATGTTTCATTTATGTTGCTGCTAATTCTTAGGAAACCTTAATTTATTGGAATTATATATCATCTTTATTTTTTGTTTGAATTAAAGTCAAAGAATTAATTAATCAAAGGAGTAACTTATTTATCAGAGAATTTGTATATATTTTAGAATTCATAATTTCAAAATATAATAAAATATATACTACTGATCATAAATAAAACTCATGCAATTAATTTCATTTTAACATCAGGCCTAATATTTAATAAAGGAAGTCTTTACGAAACTACTTAAAGGTTTAACTTCTTAAATAAGAGTTCTATATTATTGAGTAAAGATTACAATTATTTATTTATTTTTCATGTAAAGAATTTAATTATTATTTGCTTTAATAGAAAGAATAAATTAAATAAATGAAGCATTCAGCACATGAAATAAAAGAGAAATATAAGATTTTAATGAATTAGAGTCCATTTTATAATAATTATTTTTTATCAATTTCATTTTCATCGTTTGTATTTTTATATTTTTCAAGTTTGGAAATTTTGAATCTAATTTTTTGAAAATCAATAGTCATATCTAAGAAAATAAAGTTAAATTATACAATAGTAAAGGTATTTTCTATGAATACATTTACTTAATGAAATTCAAAATGTAAATATTATTAACAAAAATAAGTATAAAACTAAGAAATTATTACTTTTTTATTAAATATTTATCATAACGAAATTAAAGTTTTCTATTAGTTTTAATATAGATTTCCTTATTATATAATACTACTATTTTTTGAGGTTTTAAATTATAAACGCTAGTTTTATTATTCTTTAAAAACTATCTTATGAGTAATAATTTGTCGATAGATAATCAAATTAAATTGTTGCATCTTAATATAGTTATTAATAAATAAAAATATATTGATTTTTACTAAATAAATTTTGATGAATTGAAATCATTATTTTGTTATAAAACAATTAAAATAAATATTATATTTTAAACATACTGACAGCTTTAAATATTCTTTGATCTTAATATCTTATAAACCTTCTCCAATTAAAACTATTTATTTTACCTTTTTTACTTACTTGCGTTTGTTTCAAATTTTTAAATTAAACTCAAACAGATAATTCTTAATCATTATTTGTTTTTTGAATTCTAATATTCTTTCTGGATAAAAATATAAATAAACTTAAATAATATCTTTAAATTAGTTAATAATTGTTCAAACTCATTTATTATTTGTAAAATTTTTAATTTCTGATGTTCAAATATTTTATTTTTATTCTCAAATCATTAAATTCAATTAACTTTAGCAAGATAAAATTTATCTTTATATTTTAATATAGAATTCTTGTTTATACATAAAATTTATTTTTTTATTTAGCCTAAACTCAAATTTATGAAGATTAATACTGAAATTGTATTAATAATAAAATATGATGAATAACTATATGATATACAAATCTCAAAGCAACGAATGTTTTTAATTTATTACAATTTTCTTAAATAATACACTTAATAATAAAATCATTATTCAAATACGTTGTTGATTCCTAACATTTAATTTTTCAATATTAACTCGAAAAGGAATAGTATTTTTGCATTAAAACAATACCTTTGCTACCGCATATTTGATGTCTAGTTATGTATTCCAATGACATTCGATGCACTATTTTTAGCTCTCGTTTCTGTTTAGAACCAATTTCACAAAGGCAGCTGAAGTGTACGCAAAACTAGGCCAGTTCCAATACAACCATTCAGACTTCTCTACAGGTCCCATTCAACAATCAATATTCAAAACTAAAAATGGAAATAAAAGAATTTACATAGGACAATTAATAGAAGGAAGAAACATTAAAGAAGGAGTCGGAATAGAGGTAAAACGCAAAGGACATATATATGAGGGATGTTGGAAGAATGGTCAACGAAATGGAAAAGGGAGATATACAGCAAATTAAAATTGTTCATCTTGTATGATTTAAAGTCAAGTGAGATCATAAGATACTATAGCAGCTCAAAAAATTAGTTGGAATATAATGCATTTCGTATTTTAACTATTAAAATAATTATTGAAAACTATTCAGAGATATGTTGAACTCATTTACAGCTAAAGATGTCCAAGCTGAAACTGATAATAAGATGAAAATAACTAGACCAAAAGTTGCACTAAATAAAATAATGAAATCAGAATGTTGCTTGAGCTAAAAGAGAATTATCTTATGATCAAAGAGATTTAGAATGAATCATTTATCATCATTAAGAGTATTGTTTTGAGCAAGTTTTTTTAATTACTTGACTGAAAGCACTTTGATCATCAAAATTGAGGAAATACATTTTAATAGAAATTGTAAATCAAAATATTCATGGGGTTTTTGCTGAGTTGACAAAGAATTTTCAAAATGAAAACTTAGCTAATTTCATTAATATGATACAAGCTCAATGCTCTATTGGCTCTTAGATGTCCACGATAAATAACGAAAGCATCAATTCAAAATAAATTTTATGTATTCCTGTTT
>JAQGFW010002670.1:0-14744 GCA_030463445.1 Euplotes aediculatus
ACCGGATTTGAAAGGCTGCATCCCAAAGCTCACCATTTCTGAATACGATTGCCGAATCACCTGCGGCTTCAAAATTTTCTTTGTTTAACAGTAGTTCCCGATCCAGCCGGAGATGCCACTCATTCAACGAGGAGCCCTGCCAGTTTCCTCCAACCCGGTAAGAGGGTTTGGCCGCAGCATCATCAACCGAAATTAACCAGTCGATAGCTCCCGGATGACCCTTGGCAGTAAATGAGGTATTGAATACAGGAAAAGAAGGATGATCTAACCGGGCAAAACCAATGGAACTGCTGATGGTATCCTGATTAACCAGGAACCTCAAATTGAAACTATCAACCATTGCGGTTGTATACCTGAATTGAGGTTGTGCAGCCTCCAGGTACAGGAGGCTGCTGTCGGTATTGATCCGTCCCTGTATCTGTAGCGGTTGACGCATTTGTAAATCCGGAACAAGTTTTTCCATTGATCGGGGTAATTGGAGAGCTCCCTGCAAACTGGCGGTTTGCGAACCAATGGAATCTTTTAGTAATGCCATGGAAGTATCTCCAGGATTCAGTTGCTTTTGAAGGATTGAATTTACGGCTGTAGCAAGTTTTGTATAATCATAGTTGCCATTTAAGGCCAGCATCCCAATCGGACCTTCTATTCGGATAAACTGACTATCTGAAGTTGCCTGGGTGAGAATAGCCAGACTGTCCAGTTGAATCAGATCAGTTTCATTGGCATATTGGACATGGTGAACAAATACTGTTCCATCCAATTGCCTGGGACGCGTATCTGTGAGATCCAGATCTATTTCTCCTTTCACGATAAGCGGACTTGTACTTAGTCCCACTGCCTGTAAATCTGCACGGTTTATCCGGAGCGTTCCATTCATCGAAGGATAACCATCCGTTAATGTCCCTGCCAGCTCCAACTGCGTTTGCAGATTCGAATCAAGACTATTGACCGAAGCGGTATAGTTATTCTGGGTAAGACTTCCGGCGATATCCACCTGCTGATACCTGTAACCATTTATACTGACTTCTTCCACGCGGATGGAACCCTGGCTATTCATGGTTTGCGGTTCCAGTCCCTGACCTTTTATTTTTCCGGTGGCGATGATTAAACCGATACTCGTATCACGAATCCATCTGCCAACATCCATATTCAATTCCTGAAGATCCAGCGCATACCTTGCCGTGGATTTCTGTGAAAGTCCGGCAACCGATCCCTGGAAACGCAGCCGGCCATAACTGGAGTTCATGCTGAGTGCGGCGTTTCCACTGGTTGTTGTTCCGGATAAGCGTCCTGTTACCTCAAAACGATCCGGTAAATCAAGAGTAGCAGGCAGCATTGATTCTGCTATCCACGAGGTAATGGCAGATTTGCCGGATTGAATAGAGACGGCGGAAAGTTCGGCGCCAAATTTATCAGGATCCGTCAGTGAACGAAGTTGTCCGGAAAGCTGAACAGTATTGCCGACATTGTCCTGAACCTGGAATCCCCGCAAATGCAGCGCCGATAAGGTGCCGGATACGGTGCCTCTGAGCTGGATTTCTTTATCCCACCACTTTCTGAAATTGGTATCGTTTTTCAATTCCGGAACAAAGTACAAGGCTTCCTTTACCGCCAATCTGGATGAAACCAGATCAGCCTCTATTCCAATACGATTGGTTAATAGCTCTCCGTTTTCATTGGTGGGCAGATGCAATACCAGATTTTTGGATAACTGGCTGGATCCGGTCTTAATGCGATAATCAGTTAAGGAGATCCGTTCGTTACCATAACCGACTTTTCCAGAAACTGTTTCCAGCCGGAATCCTGATCTTTCCCTGGCTGCCAGTTCCTTAATGAGAGCTGACAGTTCGTTGTTTTGCCAGCTGATTGTTTCAATATTGGCCTGAATACCGGATAATCCGAGGTAATTGAAGTCAATAGAGTTTCGATAAGCAGTCCTTTGCAACTCCTGGTTTTGCATACCAAATGCCCCGTTTCTCAAATCCAGTGATTTGATACTCACCATTACTGGCTGACTTTCTGTACTTGCAGGCACCAGTGAATCCAGCATGTTTTGCTGAATAAGATAACCAGTTGGCGATATCAGTTTAACCGGACCTGAGAGGTACCTGCCGGCTCCGATATCAGCATTCACCAATTCCATTCTGCCCTGCTCCAATTGCCATCCGGTTTGGATGCCACTACCTTCATCGCGATAGGCAAAATCAATATTTTCCAGTTGAATAAGTTTCCCCCTTAATAATAGTTGCAGAGGAGTGTCAGCAGCTGGGGCTTCAGGCAGATGGGCAGTGTTCTTCCGAAAGGACTGGGCGTAAAAGCCTTTTAAACCGGTTACCCGTAAATCATTAAAATCAAACTTCCCTTCTTCAATATTGGTTTCTTTGAATTGCCAGTTGAGTCGCTTTAGGACAACGGCTGAATACATACCGCCAGGCTGATCGTCGTAGAGAAGGTTGACATTTTCCAATTCTATCCTACCTACAGAAATTTTCCATGGACTGCCAGCTGGCTGATCAACCTGGGCGCTGTCTGCTGATTGAAACCGTGCAAGCAAGAACTGGTAATTCAGGGAATCATTTTCCTGGGTATATACTTTCGCGGTGAGGTCTTGCCACTTTATCGCATGCACCACAACCTCACTGGATAAGAGCGCAAGCGGACTGAAATGTATGGAAAGATTGCCACTGTGAAGCAGCACTTTGTTTTGTTGGTCGAATACGGTGAAGCCCTCTATCCCGATCCGGCTGAATCCATTTAAGCGAATGCGTTGAAGCTCCACGCGGCTTTGAAACTGTTCTTCGAGAATCGCTTTTGCTTTCCGGGTGATAAGATTTTGTCCCCAATCTGACTGAATGAACAGGAAAAGTACCCCCAGAAATAGCAGCAACGCAAACAGTATCCGCATGACTATGCGAAGCCAGCGGGGGCTGCGTTTGGGATAAAGTTGAATCACTTTCAATGGGTTCTCCGTGCTAGTAAGTTAAAAAACCGTACCGAAGCTACTTAGAAATGGCTTTCCGGCTGACAGGTAGTGCAGAGATTCTGCCAATTTTGCTGATTCAGCGAAGAATTTTAGCCGTGGCACCCGATTTGAGCCTGGGGATGCTGAAACCAACGAAAAAATAAACAGTATGCAAAAAGGAACTATCAGAGTACAAACGGAGAATATTTTCCCCATTATTAAAAAGTTTCTGTACAGTGAACATGATATTTTTTTGCGGGAATTGATCAGCAATGCCGTGGATGCCACCCAAAAACTGAAAACACTTTCCTCTATTGGGGAAGCGAAGGGAGAGATAGGGGAGCTGGCAGTAAGTGTTTCTATCAACAAGGAAGCGAAAACGCTAACTATTTCTGATAATGGCGTTGGCATGACGGCTGAAGAGGTGGATAAGTACATCAACCAGGTGGCTTTTTCAGGGGCCGAAGAATTTCTTAAAAAATACAAAGGGCAGAATGAGAACAATATCATTGGACATTTCGGGCTTGGTTTTTATTCTTCCTTTATGGTTAGTGATAAGGTAGAAATTCTTACCAAAAGCTTCAAAGAGGCTCCTGCCGTGAGATGGGAATGTGATGGAAGTCCGGAGTATCAGTTAGAAGAAGCTTCAAAAGAAGCAAGGGGAACCGATATCGTTTTACATCTAAATGAGGAAAGCGCAGAATTTCTTGAAACAGACCGTGTGAAGGCGGTATTGAAGCGTTTTTGCCGGTTTCTTCCCGTACCTATTTTCTTTGAGGGCGAACAAATCAATAACCCTGCTCCGGCCTGGACGAAAAAACCCTCCGACTTAACAACGGAAGATTATCAGTCTTTTTATAAGGAATTGTATCCCTTTAATGAACCGCCGTTGTTCTGGATTCATCTGAATGTGGATTATCCGTTTAACCTCACCGGCATTCTCTACTTTCCAAAAATCAAGCAGAGCTATGAAATCCAGAAAGACAAAATCCAGTTGTACAGCAATCAGGTATTTGTAACGGATGAAGTCAAAGATATTGTTCCGGAATTTCTGATGCTTTTGCAGGGGGTGATTGACAGTCCGGATATTCCCCTGAATGTGAGTCGCAGTTATTTGCAGGGTGATCCCAATGTAAAGAAAATCAATAACCACATTACCAAGAAGGTAGCTGATAAGCTCGAGGAGATTTTCAAAACAGACCGGGCAGAATTTGAATCCAAATGGGAGAGTCTGGGATTGTTTGTGAAGTATGGAATGATGACCGATGATAAGTTCCTGGAAAAAGCAGAGAAGTTTCATATCATGCAGGATGCTCGTGAGTCCAAATTTTACACACTTGAAGAATATAAAACTGCGGCGGCAACTCTGCAGAAAAACAAAGAGGGGAAACTGGTAATCCTGTATGCAACTGATCCTGTGCAGCAGGATGCCTATATAAAAGCGGCTACAGATAAGGGTTATATCGTGGTAAAACTTGAAACGATTGTAGATGCCGCTTTTATCAACCAGATGGAAATGAAGTGGAGTGATGTACAATTCACAAGGGTAGATGCTGACATCACTGACAACTTAATAGACAAGCAGGAAGCAGGCAGTTCGGTATTAAGCAAGGAGCAGGAGGAGCGGCTTCAGAAACTGTTTGAGCAACAACCATCAGGATTGCATTTGACAGTGGAAGTAAAAGGGCTTAGTCCGGAAGCTGCACCCGTTCTGGCTACCCGTCCGGAGTTTATGAGAAGGATGAAGGACATGTCCTCCATAAGTGGTCCGATGGGAAGTTTTTATGCGAATATGCCTGATGAAGTAACGCTGACAGTGAATGGCAATCATCCGATTTACCAGCAGATACTGACTGTAGGAGATGAACAGAAGCAGGAGAAGCTCACCAGGAATCTGGCAGACCTGGCACTGCTATCACAGGGCTTATTAAAAGGCAGCGACTTAACTTCCTTTATTGAACGGAGTGTGGATTTGATGAAGCAATAGAATGGGATTCATTTACAGCAGCACGGATATCCATCAAACGGAGCTGCAGGTGTTTGGAGCCGTTCCATTCATTTTCATCGAGTGTGAATACGATATCAACCGGTTGTTCCTGTTCGAGTAAATGAAATTTATCGGCCATTCCGAATCCGATTCCATTAAATAAAATTCCATCCTGAACAACACATAATTTAATGTGCTGGTCCTTAACAATTTTGGACCAGCCATTATTTTTTACAGCCCTTACAATAAAGATGGGCCGGCTGTTGTCGGGACCAAAAGGCTCCATTTGCCGAAGAATATTATAGAAGTTTGGTTTGAGATCTGCCAGGCGAACTTCTGCGTCTATCACGATTTCTGGAATCAGTTGTTCTTCCAGAATGGTGGAAGAAACAACCGCTTCAAATTTATCCCGGAATGCACCTACCTGTTCAGGAAGCAGCGTCATTCCGGCAGCTGCAAAATGCCCGCCGTATCCAATGAGGTGTTCCCGGCAGGCATGAATAGCTTCATAGAGGTTGAATCCGGAAACTGATCTTGCGCTGCCTGCAACGATATCGCCACTTTGGGTAAGAACGATGGTAGGACGGTAATACCGGTCAATAAGACGGGAGGCGACGATTCCTACAACCCCTTTATGCCAGTGCGGCTGATATACCACGGTTGATTTTCTAAATGCCTGTTCCTGATCGTTTTCAATCATTTCCAAAGCCTCCACTGTTATGGAAAGATCGGCCTCCTTACGGTCATCATTATGCGAATGCAGCAGTTCTGCCAGTGCAGCAGATTTTACGGGATCTTTTTCGATAAAAAGTTGAACAGCAATGCTGGCATCATCCATACGACCGGCAGCATTGACACGAGGTGCAATAACAAATATCAGGTTATTGATGGTCAGTTGCTGATGTTCAAGTTTGGAAAGTTGAATCAGTGCTTTTATTCCGGGAGAAGGGTGTTCGTTAACCCGTTTTAAACCGAAGTAGGCCATTACCCTGTTTTCGCCGGTAATGGGAACAATATCTGCAGCGATGGCAGTTACAACCAGGTCGAGGTACCTAAGGAAATATTCATCGGGCATCTGCATATGTTTACAGAGTGCCGTAATCAATTTAAAGCCAACTCCGCATCCGCAAAGTTCTTTATAGGGGTAGGGGCAGTCGGCCTGTTTGGGATTGAGAATAGCAACCGCTGGTGGTAGTTCAGCATCGGGCATATGGTGATCACAAACAATGAAATCAATCCCGTTTTCTTTGGCGTAGCGGATTAGTTCAATTGATTTAATACCACAATCCAGGGAAATGATCAGGTTGACACCCCGTTCGAGCGCGATATCAATTCCTTTTTTTGAAATGCCGTATCCTTCTTTATACCGGTGAGGAATATAATAGTCTACTTTATCCGACTCATAGTTGTCGAGCAGAAACTGAAACATGCAGGCGACTGCAGTGGTTCCATCAACGTCATAGTCGCCGAACACCATAATTTTTTCCCTGGCCTGTAAGGCAGTAACGATCCGGTCAACGGCTTTTTGCATATCCTTCATCAGGAAGGGGTCGTGCAAAAAAGAGAGGGAGGGGCGGAAAAATGATTTGGCCTCTTCAAAATTCTGGATACCTCTTTGTACCAGGATTTTGCAGAGAGCGGGGTGAATGCCCAATTTTTCCTGCAGGATTTTCACCTCCCGGCCGGGAGCTTCCAGTAGTTTCCATCTTTTTTCCATTCAACTCAATATTTACGGTCGGTAGTAAACCGGACCAGTTCTTCTAATGCCAATCTGGAATCCGTTTCTGGGAATTCGTGTAAGATGGATAAAGCCTCATCCCTGTATTGAACCATTTTCTCCGTGGCATAGCGGATACCACCTGTCTGCACCACAAAATCGATTACCAGTTTTACCTGCTCGGGATCTTTATGATCGTTTTTGATGATATTAACCATGCGGCGACGGGTGGCTTTATCCGCCTGGTTCAGTGAATATATAAGAGGTAAGGTAAGTTTTTTTTCTTTGATATCATTTCCGGTGGGTTTACCTATGTCTTCAGATCCATAATCGAACAGATCGTCCTTAATCTGGAAGGCAATACCCACTTTTTCTCCAAAGTCTTTCAGCATAGCTGCCTGTTTTTCATCATTTTGTGCTGAAAATGCACCGGCTGCACAGGAAGATGCGAGAAGGGAAGCGGTTTTGTTGCTGATGATCTCGAAATAAATGCCTTCATCCAGGTTGAGGCTCCGGCTTTTTTCAATTTGCAGCAATTCTCCCTCACTCATTCTCCGGACTGCATCAGAAAGCAGCTGGAGAATGCGGAAGTCGTTGTTATCCAATGACAAAAGCAGTCCTTTTGCAAGGAGATAATCACCGATAAGAACCGAAACTTTGGCTTTCCAGAGGGCGTAGGTAGAAAAAAAGCCCCTTCTTTCCATGGATTCATCCACTACATCGTCGTGTACAAGGGTGGCGGTATGGAGTAATTCAACAAGTGAAGCAGCCCGGTAGGTAGAATCGGTGATAGGTCCGCAGAGTTTTGCAGAAAGGAGCACAAACATGGGTCTGAGCTGCTTACCTTTCCTTTTTACTATAAAGCTGGTAATGCGGTCAAGCATGGGAACCTGGCTTTTAACGGCTTCCTGGAACCTCTTTTCGAAGATCTTTAGCTCTCCGGATATGACAGACTGTGCTAGTTTCATGAATTTAAATACCGCGGCAAATTACGGTATAGATGTCCAAATCCAAGCAAAACAGTTCTTTTGTAATATGTCTTTCAATTGATTCTGTGGATATTAAACAGGGTTTATATGAGTTTTTTATTTGGTATTTTGCGCTCATTTGATATTTTTGTGCTTTGTTTGGAATACTGTATCCTGTCAATTCATTAACCATTATTTATAAAAATCTATTATGGCAATCAAAAAATACACAGCGCTCATAGGGTTTCTGTGTTTATTGGCATCTGGCTCGTATGCGCAGATTGGTACGAGTTATGATGTGCAAGACTCTTCGCTTATAACCAGAAAAAGACTGCCGCAGCACAATGAGTTCATGAACAATGCCTATCCATTCCCAGCCAAGCCCCGTAACCAGTGGGAAGTTGGTATCAAGGGAGGTTTGTTTAATATTTTCGGAGATGTACCTACTGTTTTCCCGACTTTCGGCGGTGGTTTACACGTGCGGAAGGCGCTCGGATATATGTTTTCACTTAGAGCGGAATTTATGTACGGGGTTGGTAAGGGCCTGAACTGGAAAGGTAGAGGATCCGGTATTAACAGAGCCTGGAGAGAAGAAGGATATGGTGTTGCCCCCTTTGGCATTGTATTCGATAACTACCGTACGGTGATGAAAGACCTGAATTTGCAGGCAATTATTTCGTTCAACAACATTCGTTTCCATCAGGCTAAGTCGAATTGGAATGCGTATGGTATTGTTGGTTTAGGTGCCAGCTGGTATAAAACCAATATCAACGCATTGAACGACGCAGGAAACCCATACAATTTCAGCACGATTACCGTTCAAAGTGTTTATAAAGAAAGAAAAGAAACAAAGAATCAGTTGAAGGATCTAATGGATGATAGTTATGAAACACCAGCTGAAACCGACGGTGATGCCCGCGCAAAACTGGGTGGTAATACCTTATTAGGTAATTTTCACTTCGGTGCTGGTATGGCTTTCCGCGTTAGTCCGAGAGTTAACCTCGCCGTTGAAAATCGGTTTACAGTTACCAAGAACGACCTGCTTGACGGACAGCGTTGGCAGGCTGCAAGAACCGGTAACCCTGAAACGCCATTTGGTTCTATCCTGACTCCGGATTACGATACCTATAATTATTTTACAGTTGGAGCCAACTTCAACCTGGGTGGTAAATCTACAGAACCCCTGTACTGGATGAACCCGCTTGATTATGCGTATAACGAGATCAATGCTCCCAAGCATATGAAACTCCCCAAGCCAATCCTGGATGATGCAGACGGAGATGGTGTAACAGATCAGTTTGACCTGGAACCCAATACCCCTGCAAATGCGCCCGTGGATAGCCATGGTGTAAGTAAGGATACTGATGGCGATGGTGTTCCTGACTTTAAGGATAAGGAACTGATCACGCCAACACAATGTCAGCCTGTTGACGCTGACGGTATTGGTAAGTGCCCTGAGCCTGCCTGCTGTAAAGAGCTGAGAGAGGGCGGATTCATTGGCGGTACTCAGAGCCAGTGTAATATTGGAGACCTTCCAAGTATCTCCTTCAGCGGACGTACCGTTTCTCTGAATAACGACTCTAAAGCCGTATTGGCTAGTGTTGCTGAGAAAATCCGCACCAACCCGAATTGCCGTATCGCGGTAATCGGTTACGGTGAATCCAGCAAATCTGCACAGCAATTAAGCTGGGATCGTGTAAACGCTGTTATTAACTACCTGGTTGAACAGGAGGGTATCAGTGCTGACCGCTTTATCTTCAAATATGGCGAAGGCGGTGGTGATCCGAATACAGTTGATCTGCGCGATGGATCTGCGGAAGATGGACCGAATGCAGTGCCTGCACCGCATCCGAATCTTCGCAAAAGGAACTAATAATGGTTAATATTGATATAAAAGAACCCCGCATATGCGGGGTTTTTTTATATTTGATCAAATGTGTTAACTTTGCCAGCCTTTATGAGATCAATCCTTTTTGTATGCATGTTAGCGGTTTTGGCTACCGGATGTTCCAAGTTTGCTAAAGTGCAGAAAAGTACCGACTATGATTATAAGCTGCGTATGGCTGATCAGTATTTCGCAAAAAAGAAATATATGTATGCCCAGCAGCTCTATGAGGAACTGTTCCCATTGTTGAAAGGTGGAGACAAGTTTGAAGCGGTCTATTATAACTTTGCTTATTGCGCCTATTATATGCGGGATTATATGAATGCGGAAAATCTCTTTAAGGGATTTGTTGAAGTATTCCCGACAAGTAAGAGAGCCGAAGAGATGGAATATATGCGGGCGTATACCTATTATAAACAATCTCCGAAAATAGAGCTGGATCAGACCAATACCATCAAGGCAATGGGACTGATGCAGGCCTTTATCAATACGCACCCCGGATCGGAAAGAAACAAAGAGGCTACTGCCATTATTGATGAAGGAAGGGCGAAACTGGAGCTTAAGGAATTCCGGTCTGCCGAACTTTATTTTAACCTTCGTCAGTATAAAGCGGCTGCTATTGCGTTTACCAACCTGATGGAGAACTATCCGGATTCAGACAAAAGCGAGGCGTACAAACTGGAGGTAATACGTTCTTATTTTGAATATGCGGTTTTAAGCATAGATGAAAAAAAAGAAGAGCGGTTTACCAAAGTTGTAGAACAGTGTAATGAGTTTGCAGACCGGTTTCCGGAAAGCACATTAAAAGCGGAGGTTAATAACTTCCTTAGCATATCGCAAAACAATCTTAAAGCAATAAAAAATGAGCAAGTTAAGACGTCAGCTTAGTTCCAATACCAGTAACGTAGCGGAAGCAAAAAATCTGCTGGAAATCAAAGGTAGAACTGGTAATCTCTATGAGTCAATTGCCGTTATTGCCAAAAGGGCCAATCAGATCAATATAGGTCTGAAGGAAGAACTGCATAACAAACTTGAAGAGTTTGCAACTCATACAGACAGTCTGGAAGAGATTCATGAGAACAAAGAGCAGATTGAAATCTCCAGAGCTTATGAAAGGATGCCCAATCCTGCATTGCTGGCTACCCAGGAGTTTATGGAAGAAAAAGTGTATTACCGCAAGAATGAGGATAATCTCTTCAGTTGATTCTTATCCATATATTTGTTAAAGCGACGGCCCTGCTGTCGCTTTTTTTTTAATTTTATCACATGTTGCAAGGAAAAAAAATCCTGCTTGGAATAACCGGAAGTATTGCCGCTTATAAATCAATTACCCTGGTTCGCCTCCTCATAAAACAGGGGGCAACTGTAAAAGTGGTGATAACACCGGCTGCCCGGGATTTTGTCCCGGTATTAACGCTTTCTACGCTTTCAAAAGAACCGGTAATAAGTGACCTTTTTGACGAAGCAACCTGGGCTAATCATGTCATGTTGGGCAGGTGGGCGGATCTTTTCATCATTGCACCATTATCCTGTAACACACTGGCTAAAATGGCTAATGGGCATTGTGATAATATGTTACTGGCTACCTATTTGTCGGCAACCTGCCCGGTTTGGGTAGCTCCGGCAATGGATGAAGATATGTGGCATCATCCGTCGACGAAAAAAAACCTGCAGGCCCTGACTTCTTTTGGCAATCATCTTATTCCTGTTCGTTCAGGAGAACTTGCCAGTGGATTAACCGGGCCAGGCCGGATGGCAGAACCGGAGGAAATCCTTGATATGATAATCGGGCATTTTTCCGGCACAAATAGTCTGGCTGGGAAAAAAGCACTGGTTACGGCAGGACCGACCTATGAACCCATTGATCCTGTCAGGTTTATTGGAAATCATTCTTCCGGAAAGATGGGGGTTGCATTGGCCAAAGAACTGGCGGCTAGAGGTGCGATGGTACAGTTGGTTGCAGGACCGGGGGTACAGGCACCGGAAGACCCCCGTATTCAGGTACATCGGGTAACAACTGCTGAGCAAATGTATGCGGTTTGTACCGGCCAATATGCTTCTGTAGATCTTGCTATCATGTCAGCTGCCGTTGCCGATTACACACCGGAGTCAGTTGCATCGGAGAAAATCAAAAAAACAGAAGGCGGTATGGATATCCGGCTGGTGAAAACCCGGGATATACTGAAAGAACTTGGACTATTAAAAAAAGCAAATCAGGTTCTGGTCGGCTTTGCCCTGGAAACCAACAATGAAAAAGCCAATGCCCTAAAGAAACTGGAATCAAAAAACGCAGATCTGATCGTATTGAACTCACTGCAGGACAAAGGAGCAGGATTTGGCGTGGATACCAATAAAATTACCGTGTTCGACAGAAGGGGAGATGAAATCAGTTTTCCTGTAAAGCCTAAAACGGAAGTGGCAGCCGATATTGTAGACCTGATTCAGAATAAGTTTTATGCATAAGAGATTGCTTATAATGTTTTGCCTGTTTTGCCTTTGTAATTATGGGCAGGCGCAGGAATTACAGGCTAAAGTAGTGGTGATGTCCAACGAAGTTGGATCTAAAGTAGACAGGAAAGTTTTCAATACCCTGCAGAATGCTCTCACCAATTTTTTGAACAACCGGAAATGGACCAAGGATACCTATACCACCAACGAACGGATTAAGTGTAATTTCCTGATTACGATTAAAACAGCCCTGGATGGAAATATCTATCAGGCAACATTAACCGTACAGGCTGCCCGGCCGGTTTATAATTCAGCATACGAAACGCCGTTGATCAACTTCATGGATGAAAATCTCCTTTTTCGATATGTAGAATTTCAGCAGCTTGAATTCAATGAAAACAGGGTTAGCGGCAACGATCCGCTTGTTTCAAATCTGACAGCTGTACTAGCCTTTTATGTACATATTATTTTGGGCATGGATGGGGATTCGTTTTCACTAAAAGGCGGGGAGCCCTATTTTATCAAAGCGCAGAACATCGTCAATAATTCACCCGATAGTAGAGATATACTTGGCTGGAAAGCCTTCGATGGTCAGCGAAACCGTTATTGGTTAATGGAGAATCTGACCAGTGCGCGGTATAATCTTATTCACGATGCCCTTTATGGGTATTTCCGGCTGGGGCTGGACCAGTTTTATGAAAAGGAAGCAGAGGGTCGTAAAGCGGTATTAAATGCACTGCAGCAGTTTAATACGGTGAACAGTGAGATTCCGAATTCAATGGTGCTCCCTTTTTTTTTCCAGGGCCGTACAGGTGAATTAAGTAAGATGTTTAAAAAATCTCCACCTGAGGAAAAGGCAACCGCAGCAGATCTGTTGTCGCGGTTGGATATAACTAATGCAAATACCTATAAACAGGAACTCCGATAATGAAATCATTTTTCTTTCTGTTGTTGGTATCTGGGGTGGTACTGCTGTCCTGTTCAGAAGACACTGGTCCAAAGCCTGCGTTAAGCCAGATGGAAATGGTGCCGCTTGTCTATCAGTTGATGCTGGTTGATGAAATCAGTGTAGATTATCAGAATCGGGATTCAACAAGAAGGCTAGATTCTGTTCGGGCAAGGAAATATGACCAGGTTTTCGACCTCAACAGCGTGGATTATAAAACATTTAAAGAGAGTTACGATTATTATTTAGCCCGCCCGGATCAGCTCAAACTGATCTTTGATTCGGTGGAAGCTTTTGGGAACAGGGACCGGCTGGCAAGGATGAACCCTTCCTCTGCTCAACCGGTAACAAAGCCTAAACCGGTGAAACAGGAAAAAAAAGCAGAATAAAACGATTGCTGTATGAATAAAACCATGTCCCATGCGGATGAAGCCATTCAGGATATCCAGGATGGTTCAACACTCATGCTTGGGGGCTTTGGCCTCTGTGGCATTCCTGAAGCAGCCATTGCAGCCCTGGTAAAGAAAGGCACAAAAAACCTGACCTGCATTTCAAACAATGCAGGCGTTGATGATTTTGGACTGGGATTGCTGTTAAAAACCCGGCAGATAAAAAAAATGATAAGCTCCTATGTTGGCGAAAATGCTGAATTTGAAAGACAGTTGCTGCAGGGAGAACTGGAAGTTGATCTGGTACCTCAGGGTACACTGGCCACAAGGATTCAGATGGCAGGTATGGGCATTCCCGCATTTTTTACACCGGCAGGAGTAGGTACTGAGATAGCAGAAGGAAAAGAACACCGTACGTTTGAAGGAAAACAATACCTCATGGAGTTAGCTTTGTCTGCCGACTTTGCACTTATAAAAGCATGGAAAGGAGATCGCTACGGTAACCTTGTGTTTAGAAAAACAACCAGAAATTTCTCATCGTCCATGGCAAGGGCAGGAAAAATCACGATTGCAGAAGTGGAAGAGCTTGTGGAGCCAGGAGAACTGGACCCGGATCAGGTACATGTTCCCGGAATATATGTGCATCGGATTTTTCAGGTGGATCAGTATGAAAAGAGAATTGAACGAAGAACTGTACAATTATCACCGTAAAAAGACCTGGCAATATGTTTACAAGTAAAACTGAATTGATTGAATCGATGGGAGTGGATCCGGAAATTGCCGCTTTTTTTGTGGACAGGAAACCGCCGCAAAACAATTTATACTGGAAGGGCAGGTATCTGTATGTGGCAAGGGGAACTGGTTATCTGTTCATACCCTTGTTTTTTGATTTGCAGGTGAAAGCTGGAGTACCCTCTGAAGTTCTGTTACAGGAGGAATATGTACAAACTATGGAGCAACTCTTGCATATTGCCGCAGCATATGAATTTGGACAAAAAGAATTTTCGGAACATATTCAGGCAATAGAGGAGCTGGTAGGGCCGAAGGTGGTGAATCAATCCCTGTTCAATGAATTGCACGATTATTTTAACCAGATACCTCTGGAAAGGAAAGGGCGAATAGGTACCGATAACCCGGCACTTAACAGAGGGGATGCCTTTCTATATCTTCTTACAATCATTCAGCTTCCGGAAGCAGTATTAGCTGTTGTGCTGGATTGCTGGTACCAGCTCGTGCCTACATTTTTATTATTGGATGATATCATGGATTTTCAGGAAGACCGAAACAATCAGGAAGAAAATTCACTGGTATTTTATGGTTATAACGCTGAAGGCATAAAAAAAGCGATAGCAGTAGCGAAACAGAATTTTTCAGCTTTGAAAAAACTGAATCCGCTTTTATGTGATTTCTTCGAAAATGCACTTGATAAGAAAATTCAGACA
>JAQGFW010002708.1:0-20824 GCA_030463445.1 Euplotes aediculatus
GGCAGCCAGTTTGCGCAGGGGCCGGATATCATCCAGCACCCAGAGAGAACGACCAAAAGTTGCAATCACCAGATCGGCCTCGCGCTCCTGGATGGTCATATCATAAGTAGATACAGAAGGATATCCATTCTTCCATTGCTGGAAACTGGCCCCATTGTTCAGGCTCACCCAAAGGCCCTGTTCGGTACCCGCAAAAATCAGGTTGGGTTCGGTAGGATCCTGTAAAACTGAGAGCGCATATCCCACCAGGTTTGTGTTATCAGCCAGGTTTGTCCAGGTTTTACCAAAATCAGTGGTGCGGAAAATATACGGTTTGAAATCCCCGCGACGATAATCATTCACCACCACCAGGGCCTCCGCCGCATTGTGGCGGGAAGGCTGGATCTGCTGCACCCAGGAGCCCAACGGCATGCCGGGAATCTTACCGCGGAAATTGGTCCAGGTTTTTCCACCATCCTGTGTCAGCTGCACATTTCCATCATCTGTACCCACCCAGATCACGCCCTGTTGTTTGGCAGAAGGCGCAATGGTCAGAATGGTACAATGGTTTTCAGCACCAGTGATATCCAGACTGAGACCACCATTTTTATTCTGGTCAATTTTGCTGGAATCGTTGGTGGTCAGATCACCGGAAATCATTTCCCAGGTAATGCCCTTATCGGTACTCTTATGCAGGTACTGGCTACCAAAATAGATGGTCTTTTTATCAAAGGGATCCTGCGCCATACCGGAGTTCCAGTTGAACCGCAGGATGGTATTCAGGTTCGGGTTCGCAGGTTTGATGAACCAGGATTCACCGGTTTTCACATTATAGCGCCCCACATTACCCTGCTGACTCATGGCATATACCCAGTTGGCATCTTCGGCATCGGGCATCACATCAAAACCATCACCGCCCCAGAGGTTTTCCCAGTAATAGTTTTTAATGCCACCACTCATCCAGGTATAGGCCGGTCCGCGCCAGGAACCATTGTCCTGCATACCGCCCATTACATTATAAGGCTGTTCGTTGTCTACATTAATATGGTAGAATTGTCCCACTGGTAGCTTTTCATCAAAGACCCAGTTCTTGCCCATATCGCGGGTGATACCGATACCGCCATCATTCCCATCAATAATAAACTTGTTGTCTTTGGGGTGGATCCAGAAAGCATGGTGATCGGGGTGGATCCCGTTATAAGGGATGACTACCTCAAAATCCTTCCCGCCGTCCTCGCTTTTGGCGATCATCTGATAAATCAGCCAAACCCGGTTTTCATTCAGGGGATCTACGGCGATTTCCTGGAAATAGAAAGGTCGGTTTGTAACCCAGGAAGGATTGCTGTTCACCAGTTTCCAGTTGTAACCGCCATCTTCACTTTTATACAAACCATTTTTGGTGGCTTCTACCAGGGCATAGACCACATTGGGATTATTTCTGCCGATGGCGAGACCAATCCGGCCATAATCACCTTCCGGCAGACCATTTTCCTTGCCCAGCTTTTTCCAGTTTTTACCGCCATCGAGGGTCATATAGAGACCACTGCCGCTGCCACCACTCATAAAACTCCAGGGGGTGCGGTAATGCTGCCACATGGCGGCAAACAATTTATTCGGATTGGAGGGGTCCATGATCATATCCCCGATGCCCGAGCTATCATTGGTGTAGAGAATCTTGTTCCAGGACTGTCCCCCGTCGGTGGTTTTGAATACCCCGCGATCTGCATGAAACGCATAGGGGTTGCCAATCACACCGGCATAAACGGTGTTGGGATTATTGGGATCAATCAGCACGCGATGGATATTCCGGGTTTTTTCCAGTCCCATGCGATTCCAGGATTTACCACCATCGATGGTTTTGTAAATGCCTTCTCCGATATTGATGGAGTTGCGGGGATTGCCCTCGCCCGTGCCCACCCAAACAATATTGGGATTGGACTGCTGGATAGCCACCGACCCGATATTGATATTCGGCTGGTCGTCGAAAACCGGCTTCCATTCATGACCGCCATTGATAGTTTTCCAGACCCCGCCGGAAGCGGAACCCAGGTAAATAATATTGGGGTCATCTACCACTGCATCGATGGCGGTGATACGTCCGCTCATACCAGCCGGACCGATATTCCGGGGTTTCCAGTTTTTGAACTGGTCGAGGGAAACAGTTTCGGTAACTGCTTTAGGTGCAGCAGTTTTTTGAGCAGATTTCTTTTGAGCAGTTGCTACCAAAGCAGAACCAACCAGCAGGGTTCCTGCCAGTCCAATTTTTCTCCAGTGTGTCATGTGTGATTCAATTTGAAAAAGGAAATTAAGAGATAATGTTGGAACCCTGTTTGGAAATTGATGAAAGGCGTACCTTAGTGTTTAACCAATAAAACCAATAAAGATGCGAAAATTAAACCTGCTTATGCTGACCACAGCCCTGGCACTGGGCATGAGTGCAACGGCACAAACCAAATGGAAACTGGACAAAGGACATTCCAGTGTGCGTTTTTCCGTGAACCACATGGTGGTATCGGAAGCGGAAGGAACCTTTAAACTGTGGGATGGTACAGTAGAGCATGGAAAGGATGATTTTTCAGATGCCAAAATCAATTTCACAGTAGACGTGAACTCAATCAATACGGATAATGAGCGCCGGGATGGGCACCTGAAGAGTGATGATTTCTTCAATGCGGAGAAATATCCTACCATCAAATTTGAAAGTACTTCAATGAAGCCATTGGGAAATAACAAGTACGAACTGAAAGGCAACCTTACCATACGTGACGTGACCAAGCCGGTAACCTTTCAGGTATCCCATGGTGGAGTAATTGCGGGTGGCCGTGGCCGTAAGGCAGGGTTCAAGGCAACCACTACGATCAATCGTTTTGATTACAACCTGAAGTGGGACCGGGCAACTGAAACCGGCGGGCTGGTAGTAGGAAAGGAAGTGGAAGTAACGGTAAAAGTGGAGTTGGATGAAGTAAAATAACTGGAAGAACCAACCATAAACAAGAAAGCCCCCGTCCAGAGGGGCTTTTTGTTTTTTAGTAGTGTTTAGTGATCCAGATCCAGGGATTTGTCCAAATGTAACAACCGAGACAATTCGCTTACTGCTGCTTCATGATGTAAAGATGAAGCGGGATCCGGACTTAAAAGAATGAGTTCGCTTATCATGCTTTTTTACTCGCCAGGCTGTCATTTTTACCCGACGAATGGAAAAACACTTAGAGCCGATTATTGGTTCCCGGACTTCTCATTATAGGCTTTTTCTGCTTCCTTGGCCTTGGCGAAGTCGAGAATTACTCCATTAATGCAGTAACGCAGGCCGGTTGGCGGGGGGCCATCTTCAAAAACATGTCCCAGGTGGGCCTTACATCTGCCGCATTGAACTTCGGTCCGGCGCATGCCATGGGAGTTATCCGGCGTATAGATGATACTGGTTTTAGAAATGGGCTGGTAGAAACTGGGCCATCCGCAACCGCTGTCAAATTTGGTATCACTTTGGAAGAGAGGGTTGCCACAGGCGGCGCAATGGTAGGTGCCCACCTCTTTGGAGTGTTCAAACGGACTTGTAAACGGTCTTTCGGTACCCTTTTGCCGGGCGATATAATAAACATCGGTCGGTAGGATTTTCTTCCATTCCTCCTCGCTGAGGTTCACTTTATCAGCGGAATTGCGGGAGTAAACGGGATTTTTTGAGCTATCCATAGTTGTTGTTTTTTGTGTGGAGTTGGCAGATTTTGAACCGGCTGGCTTTTTATCGGCCGATTGCGAAAAGCTGCAGTACTGAAAGCTGATCAGGCAGCCGATCAAGAGGAATTTAAGATACATGGTTCGCATATTGATATAACAAAGCTACGGGTGACAGGTTCATTTGGATTGTCGGGAAGTTGACAGAATTCAAGGTTAATCGGCTTTTAATGGAGAATTTTTAGCTGGCAACCCTTAAATTTGACATTCATCTGAGTTTTTTAACAACATGTTCAATTTAATTCTATTTGGTCCTCCCGGCAGTGGGAAGGGTACGCAGTCTGAGCGACTGATTGCCCAATATGGTTTAAAACATTTGTCTACCGGTGATTTATTGAGATCCGAGATCGCGAACCAGACCACATTGGGTTTGGAGGCGAAGGGATTCATGGATCGCGGGGAGTTGGTACCGGATGCTGTGGTAATTGGCATGATCCGGTCGGCATTGGACAATAACCCGGAGGCCAAAGGATTCCTGTTTGATGGATTTCCGCGTACCCAGGCGCAGTCGGTAGCACTGGATGAGTTGCTGGCGCAGCGTGGGGAGGCCATCAACGTGGTATTAGCCCTGGAAGTGACAGAAGAAGAGCTGGTGAAGCGATTGCTGAACCGCGGGTTGACCAGTGGCCGGACAGACGACGTGAATGAAACCATTATCCGTGCGCGGATAGCAGAATATCACAAGAAGACTTCGGCAGTAGCAGATCATTACCGCCAGTTCGGGAAGGTAGTGGAGGTGAAAGGTGAGGGCAGTGTGGATGACATCTTTGATGCCCTCAGCGCCGAAATCGAAAAGCGCAAAGCGGCCTAGAGTTTTTCCGGTCGGGTAAGGCGTCAGCCGTCCCGCCAGGTAAAACCAAACAATACAACAAATATGTCCCCCAAGCTATCCTTCCTCCTGGAAGACCTACCCCGTCTGCTCACAGAACTAGACCCATCCACCCCACCAGCCTGGGGCCAGATGAATGTTCAGCAGATGGTGGAGCACCTGACCGATGCGGTGTTGGTAGCGGCGGGCAAGATACCGGCGAAGCTCTTAACACCTGAGAAGCGTTTACCGCAGATGGTAGCTTTTCTGTTCAGCGAGGATCCATTACCGCAGAATGTTAAGAATCCGATGGTGGCGGAAACACCAGCACCGGTTCGATACCCTGACATGGAAACTGCGATAGCTCAACTCAAGCGGGCCCTGGCAACATTTCAGCAGGCATATGCTGAGAACCCTGAGAGGGAGATCATGAATCCATTCTTTGGTCTGTTGAATTATGAGGGCCAGGTGCAGTTATTACACAAGCACGCGAAGCATCATTTGAAGCAATTTGGGGTGTAGGAAAGGTAGTTACGGACAAGTATAGAAATTTATATTTGTCCGTAACTGTGTTTTTTGGAGTATATTTACGGACAAGTATAGGAAATTATAATTGTCCGTAACTCATGGCAGAAGTAATTATCGGCAGAAAAGAAGAGCAAAAGGTCCTTAAAGCAGCACTTGATTCAAAGGAGGCGGAGTTGCTGGTTATCTATGGCAGACGTAGAATCGGGAAAACCTATCTAATACGCAATTACTTTGAGAAAGAACTTGCGTTTGAAATAACTGGATTATATGGAGCCACCTTATCGCAACAATTGGAGAATTTCAGTAAAGCTTTGCAGGATTCAAAAAAATCTGAAATCCCCCTGGCTAAACCATCCAACTGGGATCAGGCATTTTCATATTTATCCAGTTTATTGAAGGAGAAAATGGACAAGGAACCAGTGGTAATTCTGATAGATGAATTTCCATGGATCCACACACCCAAGTCAGGATTTTTATCAACATTTGAACATTGGTGGAATAGTTGGGCCTCCCGGCAACCATTGTTAAAAGTTATACTTTGTGGATCTGCAGCATCCTGGATGATTGAAAAAATAATCAATAGTAAAGGGGGGCTTCACAATAGAATAACCAGATCCCCGCTACAACTACTGCCATTTACGCTATATGAAAGCAGCGCGTATTTAAAACATCGCGGAGTAAAGCTGGACAATTACCAATTACTTGAATTATACATGGCAATAGGAGGTGTGCCTCATTATTTAAAGCAGATTCAGAAGGGCGAAAGTGTTCAACAAGCAATAGACCAGTTGTTTTTTGGTAAAAATTCAATGCTAAAGATTGAGTTCAAAAACTTGTATCAATCCTTGTTTTCGAATGCTACCAACCATGAAAATATTGTTCGGGCGCTGGCTAAAAAAGGAGTTGGATTAAACAGGGCAGAATTAATTGCCGCTTGTAATCTGACAGAAGGTGGCGGGACGACAAGATTACTAGAAGAACTGGAACAGTCGGGGTTTATTACACATTACATTCCTTTTGAGAAAACATCGAGAGATAGTCTATATAAACTAACAGATGAATACAGTCTGTTCTATCTCCGATTTGTAGAACAAGCACGTGCAACAGGGTCTGGAACCTGGGAAAAATTAGCGGAAGGAGCATTTTATAAAACCTGGGCCGGTTATGCATTTGAAGCAATCTGTCAAAAACATAGTAAGCAAATCATTGAAGCCTTACAAATCAAAGCCTATACTGAGTCATCCACTTGGAGATACAATGCCAAAAAAGGAGAAATTGGTGTGCAAATTGATCTACTGTTGGACAGGAAGGATCATGTTATAAATCTTTGCGAAATAAAATTCTCATCAGACATATTTACCATTGACAAAAGATATGCTATTGAACTTCAGAATAAAGAGACGGTATTTAAAGAAAAAACAAAAACAAAGAAGTCGACATTCCTAACGATGATAACAACATATGGAGTAAAAAAGAACGACCACTATGAAAATTTAATTCATAGTGAAGTAATAATGGATGATTTATTTAAACCTGTGTAAAAATCATGTACATTCCTCATCACAATGATCAGTACAAATAAAACAATTCTAACAGGGATTTTACTGCATGCGCTGATTCCATTCGGAATGGGGCATGGACTCGCTACCATTGGAATACTGGAAGCAATACTGATAATAGTTCCCGAAAAAAACCATACCTATCTGGTACTTACTGGGGTGAGCAGCTTTGCAGGTCAGCTTACTTTAATAGGTGCGGGATTTACAAAACTTATAAAATTGAAGAAGCGACTGCATATAGTAGGCTTACTATTTCTATGGCTAAGCATACTCTTTTTATACCTCGCCAGTAAAGAAGTTTCAGGACTTGGCTTCGGTTTAGCTGCGTGTAGCCTGTTTATCCTGAACAACCTCTATATATTTACGAAAGAGCCAATGATACGTTTATACAACAGGTTAATAGAGAAATTAATCTAGCGAGTAGAATTTCAGTACCGTTCGGCATACTTTCACCGTCCATTCGGGTACTTTCGTGTATCCAGTCAGTCATCCGGAACCAAATATTGTTCGCTGTTTGACTACTGTTACACCACTCTTGAAGCATCAGTGAACCGTCAGTGAACCGTTCAAGAACTACTCAGTAGTACTTCGAATCAGCAGGAGTTTATAAACTTTTCATTGAAGCCGGGGGATAGTGATCTGCTAACAGGGATCCGTTGGTCCTGCACCAGCAGGAAGTTTTTGCCAACGCAGGTAACCCGCCTAAGGTTAACCGTATAAAAGCGATGCACCTGTTCAAATTGATCCTGTGGGAGTAGCTCCATGAGGTTCTGCAAAGTAATTTTCATCCAGCAGTTATAGGAGCCTGCACATATTGTACAATAATCATCTTTTACCTGGATGAAATGAATATCATCAAAAGGGATTTTGTAGAAGGTAGTGCCATATTGGAAAGACAGGAAATTGTTTACCATACAAATAGGTTTGGGAATTGGGAAGAAGATTTCATCAGAAAGTTGCAACAAGTTTTCGAAAAAAAACAGCAACTGAAAATATTCCCGAAACCGTCGAAATTATTCCCGAAAGCGGTGTGATAAAAGACTATTCAATTGTAAAGACGTCTATCCTGAAAAAGCCATGACTATCTGCCATGGCTTTATGAGCATAACTCATTGTTCATAGAATAAGGTGCTCAATTATTTTACTTCACGAACCATTATTAATAATTTTCAACTGTAGCTAATAACTCATTTTTGTACTTATAGATATCATCAATCGAATCCAGCAATTTTTTTTCACCATTTTCCTTTCCTTTATTAAATAATTCAAGGTACTTATTCGAAGAATTGAAATGTAAACGACACAATGGTTTACGATTGTTGTCATCCAAAAGAATACCAAAATAGGACTGTGTATCGCGAAAAGTAATTCTGTTTGATGGGAGGATTTCTCTAAGTATTGCCTTAACAATTTGGGAACCTTCTATTTCCTCCTGGGAAGTTAATATTTTGGGGCTATCGCTATTTTCATCGACACGATCCATATCAGATTCATCCTTTGTTGGTACAGAATCATTTATATGTAATGCACTTTTTAATCTGAAACTAATTGATTCATTTATAAAATTTGAAATTGCCTTTCTTGTGTATTCTCGAAACGTAGTTAATCTGTTCGCTGTTATTGGTTTGTCATAAAATCTATTGACTAATAATCTAACCAAGTCATCTGAAGGTTGTTGCACTTCATTACCAAATTCAGATTGAATTGCTTTTATGTACTTTAAAGCTTCAGCGGAGTCCAGTATATTATTTACATTGTAACCATTCTTCGTAAAATTTTCGAGTATAACCAGGTTGGTGTCTTTAAGATTCGACAAATCCAATGAGAAAAAAGGTTTCTCATCCATAATATTTGGCTTCTCCAGATCAGCATAAAAATTGTATTGATGACCGTTAGTGAGTACACCAAATCTTGCTTTAGATACGTGGAAATAACGATGTAACTGGGAATTATGAGCATCAACAGTTTCCTTCCAATGTTTACATTCAATAATTAATATTGGCTCTCCATCTCTTTTTATTACATAATCCACTTTTTCTCCTTTCTTAGTCCCGATATCACAAATAAATTCAGGAATTACTTCAGTAGGATTAAAAATATCGTAACCCAATATCTGAATGAATGGCATTACAAATGCATTTTTTGTTGCCTCTTCAGTGTTTATCTGAGACTTTAATGCATCTACACGTTGGTGTAATTGTTCCAATCTGAATTTCAAATCTTTTTCCATAAGTGTTTTTTTATTTCTCCCACCCGCAAAGGGTCTTTCGCAGTTTTCGGGCTTCCTCAAGGGTTACCTGGATTATCGGATGTTTGCAGGCCTTTAGGCCGCGGCAGTTTTCTATGTAGTGGTATTTGGTGGCATTCGGGCTGTCGCATAGGTAGACGCTTTTTTTCTCAGCGCATTTATAACTGGATAGAATCAACAGCAAAAAGCCAAGTCGTTTCACTTTATTTTTTATCTCGTATGACATTCCCGGCAGCAATAATAACAGCCATCGGATTTCCGATATTTATTCTTTGCTGCAGCTACTGCTTCACGGCAAGAAAAATACTCGCCCAACGGAATTCTGTTATGCTGGGTTGGAAAAAACCGGCAGTCGGAAATATGTACTTCCCGATAGCCATCAAGCTGTGGTACCAGATTCAAATAAAAAAACTGCTTCATAAAACTGGATGATACACTCAAAACTAATGAGTGCAGACCAGTCTATTTTCCGGGAAACCGTAAAGCTGCATTTAAATGATACCCAGTTCCTTGCAGAACCCGATCAGTTGTTCATTCGTGGCGAAGTCATGCTCTTCTCTTAGCAGGCTCAATCTTTTCTCTACGCTGCTCAAGCCAGCCGGACGAATATTCTGCTCCTGCAAACAGGCGGGAATGTCTTTCTGGCGAATGCCATCCGCCAGCATTTTTAATAAGGCAATATCATACGTGCTGAATTCAAAGGCATTTTTACTTTCCAGCAATTGCCTGAGGTGCCGGGGGAAATAACGCTGGTTATTGGACAGATTTTCAATTGCCAGGCGCAGTTCCTTTGCATCACTCCGGGCTTTTCGTACATAACCATCTACCTCAAATTTTTTGAAGAGTTGTTGAATGGTAGCAGGTTTGTTTTCCGCAGAAAATACCAGGATCTTCAAATCAGGCTGAAGCACTCTAGCGGATGGTATGAGTTGAAGTCCGCTCCTGAGTTGCTGCGGTTGGCCATCTTCTTCAAAATGTAAGTCCGTGATCAGCAGATCATAGGATTGCTTGCGATCAACGGCCTGTCTGAGCTGTTTCAGGGCATCATCACAATAATAGACATAGTCGATCTCTCTGATACCCAACTCTTCCATCACTTTTTGTAAGGAGAGATTGGAGGTTTCATGGTCTTCCGCGATTAATACCTTATTTATCATACACAGGCGCAAATGGTAAGTGAATTTCGATTGTCAGTCCCGTTGGCTGATGTTGCCCAAAACTAATACGCCCGTTTAACTCAAGAATCCGGTTTTCCGTATTCCTGAGTCCATTGCCAAATTTGGATGCTTGCGGGAAGCCGATTCCATCATCTGTATACCTGATTTTCAATGCCTGATGATCTTTTTCAAATTTCACCACTACCAGCGATGCCTTACTATGCTTCCGCATATTGACCATTAACTCCTGCAGCACCTGCTCCAGGTTTTTTTTCGCGTTGGAATCCAGGTTTTTCCAATAATCCGGCTCATTACCTACAATCACCACCCTGGTAGTTTCGGATGCAAATCCCTTTAATAAATCGTTTATGGATTGGTGATAGGAACCGGCTGCAGGTTTTTCATCCGGAGCTTCATAAGAGATATCCCGCGATTTTTCATACAGTTCCTCAATGTTATCGAGCAGTTCATTTTTATCCAGCGCTTCTTTGTGTTCGATGGTGGTCATAATCCGGTAGAGTCCATTCGCCACCACATCATGCACTTTCTGCGAGGTCTTTAACTGTTGCTCCTGAAGTGATTGTTCAAATTGTAACTGGAGCTGCTCTTTCCTTTTACGTTGCCTGTTCATCCCGAAAATAATAAGGCCAATCAGGCCCACCACCAGGGTACCGCCAATCCATTGTTGCCGAAACAGCAATAACTCTTTTTCCGTATTTGCATTTAAGAGCTCAAGGTTTTCGGCCTTAGTTTTTGCTGCCTCATAGCGGACCAATGCAAACTGGTTTCTTGCCGTGTTGCGTGCATTTTGCAGGCTGTCTGATAAACGCATATATTCCGTCACATATCTCTTTGTATCTGCTGGCGCAGCTAAGGGAATAAGTTTCTGCAGCGCTTCCAGTTCATCATCCACACTGTTTAAACCGGATGCAACTGCATACATATTGGAGGCATAGTACAAAGCAGAATCAGGTCTGGTTGTGGAATAATAATCTGCCAGGTGCGAATAACTGGCATTCAATCCCCATTGATCCTCAAGAGCAATGCGTATATTCAGCGCGAACCAGAAATCCGGTAAGGGATTGAAATCCCTGTTTTGCAGCCATTTGGTCCTGGCCAGATTTGATTTTACTCTTGCCAGGTTAATCGGATTGAAAACCGTATCATTTGCAATAATTTTAAGCAGCTCTATCGCTTTCGCATAATCACCCTGTTTCTGATAGGCGACCGCCAGGTTATTGCGGGCAATAGTTTTAAAGTTGGCATCGGTGGTCAATTCAAGGGTTTGCTGGTAATAGAGAATGGCATCGATATAATTATCAAGGGTAAGATTGTTGGAGCCCAGCAGGTTATAGACCGCCTGGTAATAGGGCTTTTTATCTTCGGTTTCTTCTTTCAGATAACCCAATGCGGCCAGCAGGGTCTCAATGCTTCCAAAATAATCGCCGGCATCATGCTGGATGATGGCCATATAATTCAATGCAGAAGCGATTTCTAGAGAATCGGTGGATTGGGTAGCCACTTCATTGAAATAATAAAAGGCGGAATCGGGTTGCGAGTTGAGCAGTTCCATGGCGGTGGAAAAGCCCGAATTGGAGGTTGGAGCCGGCGCTGGTTCAGGTTGTTGGCAACCGATCAGCACCATGAATAAAAGGATAAGGCCTGAAATGTTTGAAAGAGACATGGAACAGGAAAAATAAAAAAAATAAGGCAAGCTTGCACTTGCCTTATTCATTCTTATCCTTTTCCTTTGGGAGGTGGTGGCGGAATATGTCCGGTTTCACCGCCGGTATCGCTGGTAGTTACAACACCAGGATCATCCTGGATGGGATCGTTTACGGGTTGAGTTGCGGAGCCTAATCCCAATAGAAGGGATATCAATATGTAAAACATTTTGATTAAATTTTAAAAATGATAGAATCTTGCGCCAGGTCTTTTTGAACCAGCGCGGGGTTTTGAAAAGGATCCAGGAAGCGCTTCCTGGAGTTTTTGGGAAGTGGGTGAGAGCAGGAGAGATGGCGACCGGAAACTGCTTCCCAGGTCAATCAACCGATGCCACCGATCCTACCCTCTGAAATCAATGCTGTACAGAAATCCAATTAGCAAGAAAGGAATCAATTGATTTCAGGATCGAAAATAATCTGCGTTAGAAGGCTGATTATCAAACGATTCCGATAATTCCGCTAATTCCGGTGAGATTCCGATAATTCCAGTCAATCAGCTTTTTTTCGATATGTTTCCTGATTACAAAAACCTTATTCTATCCAATTACAAAAAGCAATTGGCGCAACATATGCTGCCTTTAGCCCTCGTTAAACCTAGTCCGGGCAAGCTGCGGGACGAGTGTTTAAAAATTTGTGAGGACCGATTTGATTCCCGCGACTTAAAGACACTCAGGGAATTTTTCGGTGTTGTAAAAACAAAGGAGGATTGTATCAGGGCGATTGAGCGATTGGAGCTTGATAAGTTCAAGCCACTGATTAATTTTCTGAAAGGGGAGACGGAAGATCCTAATGAGAGGAATATTGAGTTGCTGGCCTGGTTAATTGATTTTCAGCCAAGGCCCTATGAGTATGGAAGGAAGTATGGAAGAATGGAAGAGGGGGGAATGGAAGATGGAGGAAAGGAAGAGCGTAGCTTGGAGGAGGAAACAAAGGAGACAGGAGACGGGAAGCAGGAAACTGGGGAGAAAGGAGGAATGGAAGAGGGAGGAATGGAGAAAGGAGGAATGGAACCTGCGGGTTTGGTGCCCAGGAAAAAAGCCGGACTATTAAAATGGTTAATTCCGGGGGCTATGGCGGTTATTGCAGCTACCGGTTTCTCTATTATGAAATTCAGGGAAAAGCCGCCAGCCATACAAACATTTGTAGATGATACGGCTTCCTGTATGTACTGGACAGGTGAAAAATACAAAGCAGTTCCCTGCAATTCAAGTGCGGGTGCAGCAACAGTCATTGCTCTTGACACCTTTCAACTCAACAATTTTAAAAGAGTACTGCAGATTGATACAATAACCCTAAAATCTACCGGCAAACTCTGGTATTTAAAACGTAATAAATCTTTGGAAATATTTACTGCTCCGGGGAATCATCCCGAAGAACTGAACAAGCAACTCAAACCGCTTTCGGCTTATATGATTAAGAAATACATCCTTAAGAATGACAAATGAACTTGCCATTAGCCTGCGACCAACAACTGCAGAAGATTTAGAATGGCTATTCAAATTTCAATTGGATCCTGAAGCCAATTATTTAGCGGCATTTACTTCTGCTGATCCATCAGATAAAACTGCCTTTATAAATAAACATCTCAAACTACTGGCCGACCCAACCATCAATAACCAGACGATACTGGTTGGCGATACCATCGCCGGCAGTATTGCCAAATTTCTAATGAGAGGCGAAGCAGAAATAACCTACTGGATCGACAGAAAATTTTGGAAACAAGGTATCGCCACCCAGGCATTACAACAATTTCTGCAGCTGGAACCCACCCGGCCCTTATACGGAAGAACCGCATTCGATAATTTTGGCTCCCAGCGTGTACTGGAGAAATGCGGTTTTGTAAAGATTGGAACAGATTCCGGTTATGCCAATGCCCGGCAGGCTGAAGTTGAAGAATATATTTATCGGCTTTCAGGAATTGAGTAAAGCCATTGTCTAAGCTTGTATAATGAAAAAGGAACCTGCTGTACAGCATTATTACTTTCATCTTCTATAAATATAAACTCAACTCCAGATTCTTTTGCCTTCTTTACTATAGCAGCTACATTGATTTCACCCTCACCCAAAACCACATCATTGTCTGGATTTGTTGTTCCTGATAGTCCGTGCGGAGTTCCTTTTTTTAAATCTTTTGCGTGAATTAATTTTATCCTGTCACCATACTTTTCAAGTAAGGTCAGTGGATCCACATCTGCAATATGTGCCCATAAAATATCCAACTCCACCCCTACATAAGCAGGATTGGTTTGGTCCATGATCCAGTCGAACAGGGTTTGATTTTTATGGCTGACCATTTCATATCCATGATTGTGATAAGAAAACTGAATGCCATATTTTTCTTTTAACAGCTGTCCCGCCTTATTAAAATCGATAGCTGCTTTCTGCGCCTGTTCCATACCAAATTTCCCTGTGTGTGGTATCCAGGCTACCCGGATATGGGTGGCTCCCAACTCCTTTGCAATAGAAGCTATTTTATCTGTATGCTTTACCAGATCATCATAAGACACGCCGAAACTGGGACAATACATACCCCTTTTGTCGAGCTCCTTTTTTATGTATTCGGGAGATTTACCAAAGAGATTAGAAAACTCAATGTATTCAATGCCCCAGGATTGTATGGAATCGAGCGTGCTTTCAAAATGCTGTGCAAATTCATTTCGGAAACTATATGAAACAACACCGATTCCAATCGTATTTTCTTTCTTTTGCTGGGCAACCGAGCCAATAACAAATAAAAAACAACAACACAGCAGCAATATACTTCTGTTCATATTTTATATTTTGACTTCCCAACCTGGTTCATATGTTCTGCTCCAAAGTTTCATAGCTGTCGGGTTATTCAGGATATGACCGTTCTTCGGATTACATATTAAGGTGGATTGGGTTCGGTAGGCAATATTACCTAATTGTGGTAGCAAGGTAGATTGATGTCCTTCCAGTATGGGAGCAGCTAGCGATTCTTTTCCCCTGATAGTTTGGCAAAAATTCTCCAGGTGAAGTTTCTCCAGTTGTTCCATTGGGCTTACTGTATTGGTGGGATCAAATGGAGTTGAATCAGCAATATCCTTCACCAGTTTTCCATCTGGTGAAAATACCTGGTAGCTGTTGTTGCCAGGATATACGATGGTTCCATTTGTTCCATAAAATATTACCCCACGCCCATGTCCTTCTATTGGGAAACCGTTGCAGCTACGGCCTTCCCAGGTACAGGCTTTTCCACCCGGGAAAGTAAAATTAATAGTTTGTGTATCTGGAGTTTCCCAATCATCCTGAAAATGAAAGCGCCCCCCACTGGAATTAACCGAATCCGGATAAGTTACCCCTAAACCCCAGCGAATCACATCCAGTTCATGGGTTCCATTGTTGAGAGATTCTCCTGTACCCCAATGCCAGAACCAATGCCAATTATAATGAACCAGGTTATCCTGAAAAGGTTTTCTTGGAGCTGGTCCCTGCCATAAATCAAAATTGAAATGGCCCGGAGCAGGTGTTTTTTTCCCAGACCCAATTGATTTTCGATTGTTAACATACCAACCTTTTGCATAGTAGACTTGTCCGATAATTCCCTGATGAATGTCCTGAATCATCTGCTGCACATGGTTAAAACTGCGTCGCTGGCTACCCATTTGTACAAAACATTTATAACGATCGCTGGCTTCAACCAGCAATTCTCCTTCCCGGGGATTATGACTGCAGGGCTTTTCAACATATACGTGTTTTCCGGCTTTGAGCGCCATAATTGCAGCCGGTGTATGCCAATGATCAGGCGCTGAAATAACCAGGGAATCCATATCCTTTGATTCAAGCAACTTACGTATATCAGTAAATGCATGAGGTGCTTTGCCCGTTTGATTTTGCAGAATCTGCACTGTTTTATCCAATACCCGCTGATCCGGATCGCAAACAAAACCAACCTCCACATTGGGTAAACTGGCAAAAGCTTTTGAAAGAAAAAGCCCCCGGCTATTTGTGCCCATTACACCTATTACCACTTTTTCAGCCGGACTGCCTTTTAACAAAGATGGATAGATGAAAACGCCTGAACCTAATACGGAGCTTTGTTTTAAAAACTTTCTTCGGTTTAACATATTCAAGTTTGTTCAGGATTAGTAACCTGGGTTTTGTTCAATCGGGTTGTCAAGATTGGCATCAATAAACTTTTGAGGAATCGGAAAGAATTGATGATACTCCTGAATAGTAGGGCCACTTTTAGGATTATACTGTCGCACTCGTTGTACCAAAAGTCCTAACCTGCTAAGCGTATTACGGCGCAATTCCTCTAACATCAATTCTCTGGCTCTTTCATCCAAAATAAAATCAATGGTTACATCTTCCGCATTAATCAAAGCAGCTTTTGCTCTGCTTCTAACCGCGTTGATATCAGCTGCTGCTTTTACCAGATCACCTGCTTTCATATACGCTTCTGCCCTCAGCAAATAGGTTTCTGCCAGCCGAATGAGATAATGTTCTTTAAAGGTTCTACCATAGGTAGCACCGGCCAGTGCTTCTCCTTCAATTTTTCGGATAAAGGGGTAATACCAATACATTGTATCCAGATCCACTGCTGTAGCTGGATCTACTTTTTGTCCAAAGTATTTTGAAGCTGGTTCATTGTAATAAAAATCCCGTCGAATATTAAAAGGTGAATTTCGAATATCGCTTTCACTGTTTTCCCAGATTGTATGATTGTAATAATTGGTGCCTCTAAACCAACCAACTGGTCTGCCTAAGCTATCTACTACCCGCATGGCTGTTTTTCCATCCGGATCTTTGATTGCGAAATACCGGGGACCAAAGGCCCTTAACATTCCATTTCCGCCACCACCCTTCGGAATACCTCCCGGAGTTTGAAACTCAAACTGCATTGCCCAGATCGTTTCTTTGTTGCCCGAAGTAGCGCGGTTTTGATTATTATCTTTGAACAGATCCGAAAATACGTCTCCTGGCTGATTTGAATATTTCCCAAATCTGGTTTGCATTAACTGATATGAACCGTCGTTGATTACACTGGATGCTGCTGTAATTGCTTTTTGTGGTTGGCCTACATGCAGGTAAAGTTCTGCCAACAGATGCTCTGCTGCAGCTTTTACAACCCTACCTTCCACATTGGTTGTTTTTGGAAGGTTGGCAGCTGCAAATTCAAGATCTACGATTATAAAATCCAACACCTGTTCTTTAGTTGCCCGCTCATAATTTAATTGCGGGCCTTCGGCAATTTTATCAACTATAGGAACTCCCCCATATAAATTCACTAGTATATTATAAGCATAGGCTCTTAGAAAACGTGCTTCTGCAATCGTCTCATTTTTTTCTGCAGGCGTTTTCCAGGAAACAGCTGGCTTATCTGCATATTCAATTACGGTATTAGCTCTTGGAATTAATCGCAGATAAGCCTGCTCCCAATGATGATTGACCTGACCGGCGGTTGGCGTAACCCAGGTTCTGTAATCAACATATGTATTGATATTTGGGTCACCGGTCATTGCTACATCTGTTCCTACATGGAAGTCCCAGATATTACTGCCATACCCATAATCGTCGTTTTCAAAAAAAGCACTACGAAGTGCGCCATGAATGGACGCGATATAGGTATCAAATCCCTCCTTATTCACCAATACCACATCCGGATTCAGGAAGCCTTTCGGCACTTCATCCAATACTGATTTTGAACAGGATAATGAGCAGATGGTTACCAACATTACCAAACCTCCTGCCAATAAAGAATTATATAATGATCTCATTTGTTGTAGGATTTTGAGTTAAAAACTTAAGTTAATACCAGCAGCTACTGTTCTCGGAGTTGGATAACCCGCATAATTGTAACCGCTTTCCGGATCTTGTCCAACGTAATCAGTAAAGGTTTTTAGATTTTTTGCGCTTATATACACCCGCACAGTTTGCATTTTCCATTTCTGAAGGATGGAAGCCGGGAGTTCATACGACAAGATCAGGTCCTGAATACGTACAAAATCACGAGAAGTATAGTATTGATAACCCAACGGATTGGTATACACCAGAGAGGGTCTGCTGTTGGATTTATTTTCTTCTGTCCACCAGCCTGCATCAAGCATATTAACCGGTCGGCTTGGATAATTGTTTACAGGATCCAGCAGGTAAAAACTCTGTGACCAGCCTGTCATCGCGTTGACAAAAACACTCAGACTTAAGTTTTTATAATTAAATGTGTTATTAAACCCCCAACGATATTTTGGTTCTCTTTGAGAAATAACCGTACGATCTGCTGCATCAATTTTACCATCTTTATTTAAATCGCGAAACCGTATAAAACCAGGTTTATATCCTGCTGGCATATCATCTCCCTCCTGGTATATTCCATCCATTGCATAATCATAGTTGATTTGAATCGGTTGTCCGATAAACCATCTGTTACCGATATCATCATCTTCTTTTCCATCTTTATTATTATCACTTCCGTATAAATGGACAATTCGATTTTTATTGGAAGAAAAAAGAATAGAACTGTTCCAGTTGAAATTTTTAGACTGGATATTACGGGTATTGAGGGTAATTTCGACCCCTTGGTTTTTTGTTTCACCAAGGTTGGTAAGAACCTGTGAAAAACCAGTCGGACTGGGAAGTGATCTGTTTAATAATAAATCTTTGGTACGCATGGAATAAAATTCAAGGGTTCCTCCTAGCCGTCCTTTGAACAATTCGAAATCAACCGCATAGTTTTGAGAAACGGTGGTCTCCCATCTTAAATTGGGATTGGCCATACTGCTGGTGAAGACAGCATTAGAAGTGCTGCCTCCATCCCCATAAACATATTGCGTAGTCGAGGACCTGGCCAGCGACTGATAGGGATTGATAGCCTGGTTACCAACTGAACCAAAGGAGAAACGAAGTTTGAGATAATCAATCGCAGTGAACCGATCCATAAATTTTTCGTCACTCATGATCCAGGCAGCAGCAACTGAAGGGAAAACCCCAAATTTATGATTGGCTCCAAACACCGAGGTTCCGTCTCTTCGGGTGGTTAAAGTAAGAAGATACCTGTTTTTGAACTGATAATTGATCCGAAGCATGGAAGAGATTCCATCAACCTGTTGTGCATCCGAGAAGTTTTGCTGCACCTGCGCGATGTTCATGTTATTCCAGCCCAATACATCGGTAAAAAAATTAGATGCATTGGCATTCGTAGATTCCCATTTGCGCTGATTTCGACCGTATAGGGCAGTGACATCGAGTTGATGATTTTCTCCTATTGATCTGGAATAATTCAAAATATTTTCCAGCACCCAGTCAAAATCCTCCCGATTGTATTTGGAAGCAGCGCCCAGGTTATTGAGTCCGTTTCTTTTGTAAATAGGAGAAGATTGGTAACGATGTTCCCAGCGCAGGTTCGGGGAGTAGTTAATCCGGTAGGTTAAGCCTTTAATAAAGGGAACGTCTATCAATGCATATACATTGGCAAAAAGATTTTGCTTTTTATCTTCATCCTTATCGAAAATGGAGTAAAAGAGTGGGCTTCTTTGGATCTGGTCATCAACCGGATAGGGAACCGGATCTTTTCGCGAAGAATCAAAGAATAATTTTCCAAATGGACTTAGGGTATAGCCTTGTTGTGTATCAGCCTCTTTGCCAGACAGATTTCGAATACTGAATTGAGAGTTTACACCAATTTTAAACCATGATTTGATGGCTGTTTCAAGATTGATCCGAATTGAGTTGCGATTGGCATTATCATTAAAAATCAATCCTTTTTCTGTTACGCGGGCAGCACTTATAAAATAAGATGTTTTTCCAGCTTTGCCAGATACGCTGATATCAGCTGAAAGTATAGAACCTTTCTGACTGATTTCATCCCAGGGATCAACCGTTCTTCCATTTGTAAAATTTTCAGCTTCCGTGTTTGTCAGATAAGTGGCAATTTGGGCAGGATCTGCTGTTTGTCCGGTTTGCCTTCGCACATCTAGTGTTTTTTCTATGTAGCGCTCAGGACTAAGAATTTTCATTCGGTTGCTCCAATCTGAAACACCGCCATAAGTATTAAAACGGATAGTCGGTTTGCTTCCTGTTCCCTTTTTTGAATTAATAAGAATCACTCCATTCGCTGCCCTAGATCCATAGATCGCGCCGGCGGAAGCATCCTTTAAAATTTCCATCGATTCTATATCATTGGGATTGATATCCGCCAGATTTCCATTGAAAAATATTCCATCAACAATAATCAGCGGATCATTAGATGCTGTAATGGAACGAGTTCCCCGGATTAATATACTACCCCCCTGACCAGGTCGTCCATTGTCGGTAAACTGAACTCCAGCAACCCTACCCCGAATTGCTTGTGTTACATTGGTATTGGGAAGTCCTTCCAATTGTTTCATTTCCATCTTTGCGATAGAGCCCGTAACATTACGCCTCGATTGAGAACCATATCCAACCACCACCACTTCATTCAACGCATTGGAACTTGCTTTAAGCTGGATATTGACGGAAATCTGATTTTCCAATTTTACCTCTTTAGATTCATAGCCGATTAAGGATGCAATAATGATGGAATTTGCAGGAAGATCTATTTCAAATTCACCTTCTTCATTCGTAGAAGTACCCATTCCACCATCTTTGGCAAGAATCGTGACACCAGCCAATGGCTGTCCCTTTTCATCAATTACCTTCCCTTTAATAGGGTTGAAATAAGCTGGAAGCTGTTTTTCATCAGATCGGTTGGTACCAGAGGTAAACGAAATTGGTTTTTCCTTGAGTTTGTACCTCAACACTATTTTTTTACCGTTAACACGAAAGGCAATCTGATTCGCAGTAAGTACAGTTTGGAGTACCTCATCAAGTGATTCATTTTCTAAATGAACAGAGATTCTTCGATTGGCCTTAATTGCTGTTGGACTATACATGAAAGTTACTCCTGCCTGTTCTTCAATTTTGGAGAGAACAAACTTTATAGTTTTATTCTCCGCATTAATACGAATTACCTTGCGCATAATATCCTGCCCATTCATGTCATGGGCCAATAGCATTTGAAGGCTTAGAAAAACTAGCATTAATCGTCCAATGGAAACTCTAATAACGGTAAGGAGCAAGCCGCTACGGTTTAGAAATTTTTTCATTAA
>JAQGFW010002721.1:0-12137 GCA_030463445.1 Euplotes aediculatus
AATTTTCTCAAATGCCTACATTTCTTCTCTTATAATGGATGGAAGAAGTCTCACAGGTGAGAGCGCTTTTTTCTTGAATTCTCTAGATAAATATTCAATAAATTCTGATATTATTTTGGATCGCGATTTTATTACATTTTCAGCTTCAAATGATATGATTTTTTCCATAGACTCGAGAACTTCAAATTTATCTCAGCATTTTGAAAATATATCAACAAATACAGGCAGAATTACGCAAAATAAGAACCAAATTTTCCTTATTAATCAGTTTAATAAAATAGTTTCTTTGAACAAAGAAAATAAGCAGCCTATTTGGGTTTACGAGATAGATAGAACGAAAAAAATGAAAAAAAATGAAAATTATTCAAATAATATAGAAGGTCCAATAATAATTGATGATGAGCTTGTAATTTTTGACAGAATTATTGGAAAACTTCAAAGATTTTCCCCTGAAGATGGATCTTTAATCCGTGAAATGAAGGTTTCGAAAACAATAGACTCTCCAATTCTTATGAATAATGGAAAAATTTTCTTAATAAGTAAAAAAAGTGGAAAGATTTATATTTTGTAGTCTATTATTGATTTTTAAATAAATTTTTTTCAAGATTCTTTTCTTATTAAAAAATTGACATTTATTTTATTAAAAATGTGTATAATGTATATTTATTTTTTGCAATTATGAACAATGAGTGTAATTTAGTTTTAGATATAGTGGCGGATTATTCAAAATGCACAAATGATATGGCTTTTTTTGAAGTAAAAAATAAATTTATACAACATTTTGAAAAATTTCCTGAATTTAATATAAAAAATCTTTCCTGCATTGGAACAAATCCTTTTAATACAATTGAAGCGGCTTTCATTGTTTCCCAACTTGCATTAAATTACAAAAGCGTTTCCTCGAGATACGTATTATTTCATAACGTAGCACCAAGAAAAGATATTAAAAAAGAAAGACTCAATAATGAAGGTGAATCTTTGGCATTAAGTATTTTAAATAATGGAAATATAGTAATCGGAGTTATGTCTGGATACTGTTTTTCATTTTTAAAAGATTTCTCTGATGTTTTTTTATTAAACTGCAAAAAAGATTCATCACAATTCAGATCCAGAGATGTTTTTCCAGAGTTTACAGTGCAATTATTAAATGATTTATTGCTAAAAGAATTGGATATATCGAAATATGTTGAAAAAAAAGTAGAAATTTTTGATGAAATTCCGGCAAACATAATATTATATATAGATGGATACGGTAATATAAAAACAAACATCGATTTAAGAAACATAAAATCAGAAACGATAAGTCTAACAATAAATAACAAAACTTTTTCAGCAAAAGTAAGCAACGGAGGGGTGTTTAGCGTGAAAGATGGAGATCTGGTTCTTTCCTATGGCAGTTCAGGATGGAACAAAAATAACGCAGAAAAAATCCAATTCACAGAAATATTTCTAAGAGGAGGCAATGCGAAATCACTATTCGGAGAAATCAAGCCTGGCGATGAAATAATTCTGAATTAAATTAGGCTCCTGAATAGTAAAATATTTTATATTACTATGTTTGTAAGCTTAAATAGAGTATATATCGATTTATAAAATTAAAAGTAATAAAAACGGCAAATATTAGATATAAACCGCAATTACGATTAACTCGTATTAGAACGATTCTTCAGATTCAAGATTTTTTTCCTTGAGAAAGAAAGTGAAAAAATTTCCTGAGAAATTGAATCTGACCGATCTTACTTTTGGAGCCAAAAGAATCGCGCAGATAATTGTGGAGGTGAAAAACTACTGTTTTTGGACTTTTAAAACGCAATGGTGAAATATATAGATATCATGAAAACCGTTCGCAAATAATACCATAATACAAGGGAAAATCGTTGAAGTAAGCGGAGTGCGTATGGTTAAAGCTTATGATGGTTTAATTCTTAATGGATTGTCGCTATGGAATTCCATATTAACAATAATTTACAGAGAAAAGGGTCATTTGAATGTCATTTAATCCTTTCGGTCTTATTGTGAAAGAAGACTTTCAAAATTCAATCGAACGAAGGATGTAAATTTTATATTACATTCGAAGGAATGTTGTAAGAGATTGAATGATAAATGTTCAAATGTTAATGATTTATTTTGAAGATTTTTAAGAGATACCAGTTAAGAGTCTTAATTATATTTACTTCTTTGATGGAAAAAAGTAATAAATATAAGCAAAAAGTATTATCCCTATTGAGAAATATTGAAGTGTTGTTATTTTCTCTCCTAGTAAAAAATATGAAACTATTGATGAGAAAATGACTCTTGAAAAATCAAATGGCTGTAAAGTTGAAACTTTAGCTAAACTATATGCTTTTGAATAAAGCCACGTCTCACCGTAGTAAAGAAGCCCCGTTATACCGATTAAAACTAACGCCATTACTGGAATGGGTTTAATTTCTGAGAAAAAGACGTCCATTGAAGATAAAAATACTAAGAAAACGTTCAAAAGTGTTAATTCTGTTGGATTTCCGCCTTTATTTGTGAATGCTTTTGTGAATAAATTTATAACTCCCCTTGCGAATGCTGTTATAAACAAAACAATTATTGCAAAAAGTCTTAAATTCATTTCAAAAATAAAAAATTTAAACTTTTCTGGCTTAATTACTGTTTTTGAAGGAGTCCATAGGGTCAACAAAACGCCTATAAAACACAAAACTGTTACGAGCCATATTTTTTTGTTAACTTTTTCTTTCATTACTAAATTCGAAAGTATTAAACTTGTGAACGGCGTTAGAAATGATATGACTATCGCTTCGGCGACTTTAACATTTTTTACCCCGAAATACCAAGAATAAACTGTGAAAACGAATATACCATTTCTCAAGAAATTTATTCCGAAAGACTTTGAAACGAACATTTTTAAAAAAGTTTTAAAATGTAGCGGCACTGAAATTAAAAGTATCATTGCCATTCTTATAAAAACTATCTCAGAAGTTGACATTTTATAAGTAACTTGTACGTATTTAAATAAAACCGTCAAACTCGCTAAAGTGAATGAACCGCATAGAAAAATCGGTATCGCTAATTTAAGATTATCTTTTTTGAACATAGTAATAAAAATTAATTAATAAAGGTGTTTTTTTCTGTTAGCTTATCTAGTAAGATTTTTTTTGCCTGCAATCCGCCTGTTTTTGCATTTCTATCTCCAATATCGCCACTTGTGTGAATTACGAAAGAAATAATTTCACCATTTTTCTCCGCAAATCCAACAAAATAACCCTCTCTTACATTTATTTTGTCAAAATCACTAGAGCCTGCTTTTCCATGTAAATTCCATCCATTCCAGCTTCCAGCTTCCATTAATTTCATTAAATCTTTTGTTTTTTCTTGAGATTGTTTTGAGAATGATGTTCGATTTGGAATTTTATCGTTGACAATCTTCCCAACTTCACGCCCAAACTCATCCATTGTCTTTACAAAAATAGGAGCTTCTTTTTGGACTTTTTCCCTAACGACGTTAACTCCAAAGCCGATAAATTTATACGCCTCACCAGATTTCCAAACTTCTAAATCATTTTCTCCATCGCCGACGTGAATTACTTTTCCTTTAATTTTATTATCTTTTTTTAAAAGCTTAATTAAATCACTTTTATTTTTCGAATAAACCGTGTGAGTATCTGGATTTGCACAATTAACGTATTCAAAATTATCAAACGAAAACGCTTTTTTAATTGATGCGTTTGAGAAGTCTTTAAAATATCCTGAATAAATATCACTTTTTTCAATACCAAAATGTTTCGCAAACTCTGGAATTATAGCGCAACCAAAAGCAGATCCACCGACAATCATAACATCATGTCCGTCTTTTTTCAATTTTTTTATTATATTTCCAAGTTCAGGCGTTTGATTTTTTATAATTTTTTGAACTGAAAAATTAATATCTTTTTCCGATATATTTTTATAATATTTATTCGCTAATTCCTTAACAAAATCATGCTCTTTGTGGGCTTTAGATATTTCTTTTGCACCAATTCTATATTCCTGCATTTTTTTTTCATCACCATTTACAATACTGTAGTATATTTGATCGAAATAAGCCGAATCTTTGTTGAAATTGTACATTGTCTGATCAAAATCAAATATGAAGGTTAGTTTTTCAGTATTTTCAAGCTCGTTTTTTGCTAATTTATCAATAAAATCAATTTGTTGGTTTGGTGTTATTTTAAGCGAAGATGAAAGCCAAGAATCTGTTAAACCGTTATTTTTACCTTTATCACCAGATAAATCAATATTTCCATAATTCATGAGATTTGTATATTCTTGAAATTTCTTCATTCCCATTTTTTTCGTTAAAATCTGGGAATACCAAGGCATTGACCATCTCATCCAACTTGAAGGACTCTGCTCTACGTCGTGATAATATTTTAAAAATGTGACTGCCTTTTGCGGTTTCCAGAGTGGATTATGAGCTGTTTTTAGAATACCACTTTCAAAACCCATAACTGCTAGTGGAATTTTAAAACTTGAATTTGGAGAATAAGGGGTATTGCAATCTTTGCCCTCTTTAATCAATATTTTGTCACCTTTTTTGACTATTAAACAATCTATTGTTTCAGCCCTTAGAGCTGAAACTGATCCTAACATTATCAAAAACGTAAAAATGTATTTTTTCATAAGAACTAATTAATCGGCAATATTATATTAGTTTTTTCTTTTCCGTTTATCACTACTGTTGATGGGGATTTTCCGTCCCATTTTTCAGCAATTGTGCGGTTAACCTCTATTTGTCTTAATTCTAGAATTTTTTTATTATCAGAGAGTGCCTTTGATTCAATTCTCATTGCCTCTGCCCTACCTTGAGCTTCTATAACTTTCGCATCAGCTTCGTATTGAGCCTTTTGTCTGTTGACTTTCGCAGTTTCCGCTTCTTGAGTCGCAACCATTTTTTCGTTAACTTTTTGCTGAAATCCTTCAGAAAATGTTAATTTTAAGAGTAAAATGTTGTCAACCTCGGCTATTCCTGATAATTTTGAATTCACTTCTTCGGATATTTCACGAATTATTTGTTGTCTATTTTGCAAAACATCAATTGATTGATAGTGAGATATTATATTTCTGAAGGATTCGTCGGCTCTTTTTTTTATTACAACTTCAAAAATATCACCATTAATTGTTTTTTTATTATTAATTACGAATTTCGCAGGAATTGAATACATAACTTGATAATTGACTGATATGTCTTGAAAATCAATGGTTTGGGTGGTTATACTTGAGTCATCTCTGTGTTGTTTTAATGAAATTTTCTCAATTTTATCAACAAATGGTATTTTTAAATGAAAACCTTCGACCAAAACATAATCGCTTATGATTCCGAATTTCGATTTTATTCCAACTTCAGAAGTTTTTATTATAGTGAACGAATTTATTATAAAAATTACAATAATTCCTAAAAAAATTTTCTTTATATGAGGAAAGAAAGTTTCCTTAATTTCGTAAATTATTTGATTAATGAACTCCATAAAAGTAAAATTAATTATATAACTAAATAATTAAAAAAAGCTTATGCGTATGTGTTTTAAAAAACTATTTATCTTCGAATTTCACCCAAACTAATCTGTCTAAACCTACTGCAACTTCTATATTTTTTACACCTTCTCCAAAATCTTTTCTATCGGAAATGGAGCATATTTCTTTGAAATTTGGTCTTTTTGCGTGTTTTATTTCTATATCTTGAGTGTGATGGGAGTAAGAAGGAATTCTGTCGCTTGGAACGTCCCTTATTTCCATTGTATTTGCATCTAAGAGAAATTTGAAAATTTCCTTCATTTTTTCAACAACTTGATTGTAATATTCAGCTTTTGTTGTGCTTGAGAATAGCATTTGGAATTCCATTTGATAAAATTCTAAAAATCTCAATTCTTTTAAGCTGCCGCTTGAATGCTTATTTTCATTTCTGAAGGATTTTTTAACTTGCCAAGCACAAAAAGGCAACCTAACTTCATGTGATTTTAACATGTGATTTGCTATATCATAAGTTGACTGTGTTGTTTCTGGTGATAAGGCGAAATCTGAATTTTTAACTGTAAAATAATCATCTTGTGAATAACTATCACTAACTAATGAATTTGGCATTAAAACTGTACCTTCGAATCTTTTAAAAACCCACGCACCATTGATAGATCTCATGAAATCGTAAAGCATACTTGAAACTGTGTTCACCGCATACTCCCTCCATTTGATTTGTTCTTCATTCCAAAAAATTAGACCATGACTGTTAAAATGAGTGTTCATAGTGATAAAAAAAAATTTTATATTTGATTTTAAAATATGTATACAACTAATAGTCAACAATATTTTTAGTTCTTAGAAAATATAATTAATTTTTTAAATTATGAAACTATTTAAGAATGTATACTTTTTAACGCTTGTAGCGGCAATTTGCTCAAGAATGTTCAACTTTCAAGATACTATTTCGAAATACATTAGTATGGATCTGTTTTTCGCTTCAAACTTAATATTTCTTAGACTTATAAAGATAATTATAGTTCCTATAATATTTTTTTCAATACTTTCTTCGATAGTAAATCTTGAGAAAAATTTTGATTTTAGAAAAATTACTAAGGCGTTCATGATTTTCGCTTTAACGACAGTTTTTTCAATAATAATAGGGGTTTGTGTTACTGTTTTTATAAAACCAGGAATTATAGAAAATAGCTCTGAATTAATGGAAAAAATGAGTAAAAGTTTTGAAAATGTTGATTCTTCTATGATAAAAACTGCAAAAATGAGTAAAAATATTGTAAATGTTATAATACCTGAAAATATTTTTAAATCAATTTACGAATGCAATATACCGCATATCATTTTATTCACATTGCTATTTGCTTTTGCGATAAGGAAAAGTATATCCGAAACTAATAATGAAAATATTAAAAAAGCAATAACAACTCTTTGTGATACATTTATAAAAATGGGTAATTTGATCGCAAAAATAAGTCCATTGGTTATATGTTCTACGATATTTTGGCTTATAAATACAATGGATTTAGAATTAATTAAAACTTTAAATAAATATTTAATTTGTTATATTTTAAGTATTTTATTTGTAAATTACGGAATGTATTCCTTTTTGTTGAAATTTTTTGCAAAAGTAAGTCCATTTAGATTTCATAAAATAATGTTTAGAAATCAAATGACGGCGGCCATGATTTCAAGCAGTGCAGCGGTTATTCCTGTAAACAGAGAGACGGCTATAAATGATTTTAAAATTAAAAAAGAAAACGCAGATTTGTTAATACCTCTTGGTGCTTCTATGAATATGAACGGCGACGCTCTTTATTTGTGTACTTCTTTCTTATTTTTAGCTCAAATTTTCAATATTCATTTGTCAATCGATCAATACATTTTGCTTATTTATATATGCGCAATCGGAACTATGGGGGTCGCGCCGATTCCTGCGGCTTCTATTGTTATATTAGCTTCAATACTTTCAACATTCTCAATACCTATTTACGGAATTGGAATAATTATTGCAATCGATAGAATTCTTGACATGATAAGAACTGCAATAAATATCACAGGCGACATGGTAACTGCACTTATAATTGAGAAGGATGAGAAACTTTAAGAATATAATAAAATTCAAATCTAGATCTTTTTTCATTGAATTATATATTCTTTTTGTTTGTATATATTTGTATTGTATTTTTTTAAGATGATTTTTTCAAAATTGGTTTCTTTTGGCTCGTATTTGCCTAAGAATGTTTTAACAAATGATGATTTAGCGAAAACCGGAATGGATACTTCAGATGAGTGGATTTTTTCTAGAACTGGAATAAAAGAGAGAAAAATTTGTGATCCTGACGAAAATTCTTCCGATATGGCAGTTCATTCAGTTCTTGATGCCTTAGAAAATGGAAAAATAAATAAAGAAGAGATAGATCTTTTAATAGTTGGTACAACAACCGGAGATTGCTCATTCCCTTCTACTGCATGCATTGTTGCTAATAAATTAGGTCTTAATTCAATACCGGCTTTTGATTTAAGCGCCGCTTGTTCTGGTTTTTTATACTCAATGTCAGTGGCTGATTCAATGATAAAAAGTGGAAAATATAAATGTGTTTGCGTTGTTGGTGTTGATAAAATGAGTTCTTTGATAGACTGGAGCGATAGAAATACTGCTGTTTTGTTTGGCGATGGTGCTGGTGCATCTATATTAAAAAGTTCTGAAACGGAAAAAGATGGTTCTATAATTGATCATGTTATACATGGCGAACCTTCTCAAGTTGATATCTTAAAAACCAAAGATGCTTTTACCAGTGGAGAAAAAACTGGGTGCGGCGTTTTTATGAATGGAAAAGAAGTTTTTAAGTATGCTGTAACGACTATGTATTCAAGCATAAATGAGCTTTTGGAAAAAAATAATCTAACAAAGGAGGATCTTGATTTGATAATACCACATCAAGCAAATGACAGAATTATTCAGTATTTAAGGGAAAAAATGGATTTACCTAATGAAAAAGTTCTTTCTGTTGTAAAAAATTGTGCTAATACCTCCGCTGCGTCAATTCCAATTGCATTTGACTACGCATTGAAAAATAAAATCATCAAAAAAGGTTCACTCGTTGCAATATCTGCGATAGGAAGTGGATTGACATGGGGCGCTTTATTAATAAGGATTTAAAATGAATGATTTTTCTATATCCTTAGAAGATTTAGATAAAAAATACTCACTTTTTATAAACAAAATTTCAGACATAACAAATGGAGATATTAGTTATTTTTTATTCGGAATTGAATTAGAATTTTACGCAAATTTAATTGGAAATAAGGAATTTGATATTTTAAATAATTCGGAAAAATTTCAATTATTAAAGAATGAAATTTTAAATTTTTGCGATGATAATGAGATAGAAATTCTTGATATATCAGAGGAAAAAGGATTTAATCAGTTCGAAATCAATTTTAAACCTTATAAATCAATCGTTAAATTAGCAAAAGACATAGATTTAGTGAAATCGATAAAATCTGAAAATTTTGACTTTATTTTCGAAACAAAACCATACAAAGAAAAGCCTTCCAGTACGATGCATATTAATATATCAGCCTACAATGATGAGTTTAGGAATATATTTTATTTGGATGAAAAATATATGAATTTATGCATTTATGGCATTTTAATAAATGCTGTAAAAATGTCAAAATTATACATAAAAGATTCTCAAGATTATTTGAGATTTTCAAAAAAAAGAAACGAATTTACTATTTTCGAACCCTATAACATTAGTTATGGAATTGACAATAGAACTTGCTTGATAAGATATCCGAAATCTTCAATTGATGATTTAGTTAATGATAAAAAATTTGAATTCAGAATGTGTTCAGTGACCTCTGATTTTAAAAATGCAATTTACGCAATAATATCAAGTATTTATTACGTTTTTAAAAACAACATTAAAGAATCACTTAATGATTTCAAAATATACGGAAATGCAATAGATATTCACTATTCTCATTTGCCAATACTTCCGAAAAATTCTCAAATTGCTGAGGAAGAGTTTGATAAATCTATACTGATTTAGAAAAATAAAAACAATTTTCCTTGACATTATATTTTTTTACAGTATAATCTAATCTGAATGATTGAATTTATTTTTTTTATGCCTTTAATAAATATGGAATTTTTTTCAAATCTTTTGAATTTTATAGCCCCCGTCTTTGATTTGGTTGGTTTTATGGTTCTTTATAATAGCTCATTTAAGAAAAAAGAGCAATTAAAAAAAGATATACAGACAAAAATACATATACCATTTACAGGCGCTGAGAATGAAAGAAAAAGAATAAGAATCATAACTCAAGATCAAGTTGGTTATTTCTTCGTGGTAACTGGCGGAATGTGCTGGGCTATTGCAGCATTTATTGAATTATTTTAATTATTTTTAAAACTATGCAAATTATTGGAAATTTTCAAGATTATTATAACAAATTTGGCAATGAAGAGGAGAGTGTGTTTTTAAAAATACAAAATAACTCATCGGTAAATGATATGCCTCATGATGATTTAAATTCTAATGAAGAGTTTAATGAAGAGTCAACAAATAAAGTAATCGTTCAAGAAAATGAAGAAGATGCTGAATTAGATGTTAAATTGGAAAACAAAGAATTTGTCGAAAAATACGAAGCAATATTGAATCGTAAAAACATACGTTCCATTACAAGTGATTCATTAAAATATCACACTAATAATGATGTAAGGGGGGGGGGTTGAAAATTTCAAAGGAATATCAAAAATATTTAATTGCAGCCATTGATTATAAAGGTATAGATTATAACATAATAAGGTCAGATGCTTCTGGTTTTTGGTTTAAAATGGATAAAAAAATCGATGAAAATATTATAAATCTGAAAAATTTAACACAAACATACAAACTCAATAATATTCGAAATTTTATTAATTCGCTATATAAAGCAACTAGAGATATAGAAATTTTACTAGACAAAAATGTCGATGAGTATCGAAAAATATCTTATGATTTAGAAGAGATGCCTGAAGAATTAATTAAGGATCAAAGTAGTAAATTTAGCGACACAATAGAATCAATATTAAATAAAAAATATATCAATGTTAAACAGATATTATACAAAATAAAAAACGAATCAGATAATGAAGCTTCAGTCGATCTTAAAAAAGAATGTATAGATAATATAAAAAAAATAGACTCAAATTCTCCTGAGATTGAAAAATTAAAAGAAGATTTTTATAAAAAGTATATCGATGATGTAGAATCAAAAAAAGAAAGAATGAAAAAAATAGAAAAAGAATCCTTGGTGAAATTAGGAGAAATGAATAAATTTTATCAAAAATTAAAAAAAATAGAAGATACAGAATTGGATAAAATAGTGCCATTTTTTTTTATATTAGATCGAAAAAGCTGGCAGGGGTTAGATATTTATAAAAATGATTTTTTAACATTTTATACACTAAAAGATAGTACTCAAGATGTCATGGGAATTAGCATTCTTGCTATCGAAAAAAATAAGGAAAATGTCGAGAGATTCGTTGGTGATGTTTTTTTTGATGAAATTAACTTTCAAAATCTCTCTTTCAATGGTGGAGAGATAGACCGAAATTTTATTTCTTCTGTGAAATTTGATTTTACTGAAGGATTAAGTATATCATTAAATGAAAATATTTTCGGCAATGAAACATTCTCGATCGATCTTTTAAAAATGAATGAAGATGGAATGAATGAATTATTGTCAAAAATCAATGATAGAATACAACTAAAACAAGCTGAAAAAGAATGCGACTATGATCTAGAAGAGGGTGATGAAATAGTGAATGATATAAAAATAAATAATCAATTAGTGAATACTAAAACTTATCACGAAGAATGCAAACAAGGATCGATTGTAAAGATTAGAAACAAAACAATTAAACAAAATCGGGAATCGTCATGCATAGATGAATCATTGGATAATGAATATAATAGAGAAACAAATAGCGGGTTGACCGGGAAAATGAAATTATATGAGACTAAAATTAAACAAACTATTAAAAGAAATCCATATTCATCAAATATCTATTACTAATCAATCCCTAGTTATTCCTTTACTCTCTACAATCCATTTGTATGTTAGTATTTCGTTTATAGCCATAGGGCCTCTTGCGTGAAGTTTTTGAGTACTGATTCCAATTTCAGCGCCAAGTTCAAATTGAGAACCGTCCGTAAAAGCGGTTGAAGTATTGACGAAAACAACAGCGGTGTCGACGCTTGAAGAAAATAGTTCAATATTCTCCAGATTCTCACTTATTATTGACTCACTGTGCATTGATGTATTATTTTGTATATATTCGACAGCCTCTGATATATTTTCAACAATTTTAAAGAAAATGGTCATAGATAAATACTCCCTTCCAATGTCAGTTTCGTCGGCTTTTTCTAAATTTTTAACTTTATTTTTCAAAAAATCATAACAAAAATCATCGCAACGAATTAAAACTCCCTTTTTATCCATTTCTATGCCAATTTTTTCAACCAAATCCAGTCTTTTTTTATGAAATAAAATACAATCCAACGCATTGCAAACGCTCACTCGTCTAGTTTTCGCATTCAACGATGTGTCTATTGCCTTTTTTTCATCCGCATATTCATCTATATATG
>JAQGFW010002858.1:0-28194 GCA_030463445.1 Euplotes aediculatus
AACCCCAAAACCCCATTTAAAGCTAAGAATATTGATTTTAATACAATTTATTTAAAATAGATTAATCATGCCAAGAATGAGCAGTGACGCTGATAGTCAGTCTGATAGAGGAGAGGTAACTCAAATTTTGAATTTCATTTTGAAATAAGACTGCTTCTCTGCAAGTAATATATACCTGGATAGGAATATTTTCATTCGTTGCACACATTTTATTATTTGCATAGATTTTGTTCAAATTTTGCGATTTAAAATCTAAGGCTTCGCTAAAATCTTGAAATACCTTGGATATATTCTGAGATTAGTTAAACAAACAGATTGAAAGATGCCTCGACAGCTATTAGCTAATGTCATGAGAGTAGTCTTAGTATCTATGCATAGCTCTAATGCTTTTAATGATAAATATTGAAATGTATATGATTCCATTACTTTCTAAGTATCTAAACTTCTTACAGGACGATCACAAAGAGGAAGAGTCAGAATTAGTAACTGAAGAGTAAGTTTGATTTCTTATTATCTATTCTAACTGTTCTGCGTAGGATACCCAAGAAGGAAGAACCAAAAGTAAGAAATCTAGTTTAACTAGTAGAATGCGAAGGAAAAAATGGATACGAAGGAAATTGATAAATGTAACAAAGGTAAAAGGAGGAGAAGTACTTCAGAGGAAAGCAATAATCATAGCAAAGGTAAGAACTTGAATATTTTAATACAAAGAAAAGAACTGACTTAATTATAAGTTTAGTTAACAATGATGGAGATTAATAATCTAAATATCAAGATTTAGTCGATTTTTAAGAAATATTTATGAAATATGAGTTCAGAATAATACAATAAAAGTTATGTGTTTACATTTTTAATGGAATTAGATTTGTCAATTATTAAATATGCACATCATTATCATAGCATATTCTTGTTAGATGTTGGCAATGGAATACTCACATTTTCATTTTGAGGATATTGAGTACAAAATTCATACTTTATACTTGTTTTCTATTAGTATTCTTCTCAGTTTCTTGTCTGTGAACTGATTGATTATCAATTTTGTACAAAAAATAATTATTCTAAAGATTTGAAGTCTCGAAGGTTAAGCGATGATGAGAATATTTCTGAAAGCATACATTTATTTTTGTTAACATTTTGGAAAATAATTTGTTATTCTTAAGAATTTTACTTTATTATGCAGAATCTATTTACTATCTTACCTCGCTTATCTCAATCCCATTGTTTAATCTTAGTTATAGGCAACGAAAGTGATGATGATACACTGAAGAGGATGAGAAGGTTTGAGATGAAAGAAAGCAAAACATTAAATAACAAAAAGTATAGAGTTATTTTTAATTATTAATTCTTGCGAATTTAATGGATGAATTTTGGATATGCATCAAATTTATTCAACAATAGTTTCATATAATAAGATATAGAATACAGAGAAGGAGTTCAAGTGGCTCAGGTAATAATCGCAATAGTGATGAAGGTATACTTAATCATGCATAGCCTATTTCTCGGCTTGCTTCTGATTTTTTTTGAGAATTTATTCATCTTGATATTTGTAGAGGAAAAATTGATCCAGAGAGGGGTAACAGAAATTCTAAATTAAGTGAAAATAATTTAGGCAAATAAAAAATATGAAGAGAGTACAAAGAGATATAGACAGAGAAAATCTTCATCAAGTGAAAGCAGCCAAGGTAATTTTAAAATCTTAGATTTATTTTTATTTACATCGAATTAGATAATATTGACTAATTTTTTCTTACAAATTAATTTAGTTAGAAAGATCATAAAAAGTAGTATATTGGTGTTTCGAATCTATTTTTGCTATTTGCTATCTAAATTTTTGAGCATCTAATAAAGGTAGACCTTGATTTTTGTTAATATTATATCTAAACTTTACTTATAATTTCAAATTAATGAAATAAATTTTTAAAGTGAAATTATTTATTAATAATACATCAAATTTAAATTCAATGATTTAATAATTTTTAATGAAAATTTAGTATCAAAAAAATTTAGATAATAAAAAAGACATTTTATTTAGGATTTTTATTCTTTTGTGAGTAATATTTTTTTTAATTAATTTGCAAAAATCAAAGAAATATAGTTTTTTAATGAAAATGAAAACATTGATATTTTATTGTTTTTCTTTCGCTAAAAAGAAGCTCAAAACATAAATATTGTATTGCATTATTAAAAATATGAGAAACAACTTTGAATTATTTGAGGATAAAGTTTTGACCATTCCATAAAATCTTTGCTCTGAGAATTCGTTCATAAATGACATGTCAAAGGCATTCGTATTTGCATCTAAAAATCCTTACTTTTGAATTGGTCCTCATCCATAAGTTGTGTGTTGTCTAAAGCTTATTGAGATTTCATCCATACATAATTTTGTATCCAAGGTTCTCCAATTTTGTTTCTACTATCGCAGATTCATAAAAATAATTCCTTATTTGTTCTTACTCATCATATATCAAAATTTTAATAAGAGTATTTTAACTTTGATTTAAAATTAGTCGAATGCTCCAATCTTAAATCAAAATTAGATCTTATTCGCTCTCCAATAGGTAGCCTTTATATTATTTATTGTGATGTAATTTCTTTTGTTATTTTCCTTATTCACTTTTATCAATTCAATGTGTTTAGCTGAGATTTTCTTATGTTTTATTTGATGCAACTTCTTCATATCTTCGTCATCACAACTTAGATACGAAATCTTTCATTGTTTGAGCAACGAAGGATTTTGGAGTTGAGAAGTAAGCTGCAATCGAGGTCAGTGATCACCCTCAAATCTTAGACATTTATAATTTGAGTTTTTAAAACCGGGTGCTGTCATTAAATTTCTCGTCAGTATTTCCTTATGCATTTGTTAATTCTGCCAAAAATAGATTTTTGAACTGAGCATTTTCAATAAGTTGAAACCTTGCAAAAATAGCATAAAAATCTCTTCATTGGGTATTTTATAATATTTAGCTTTTCTAATAGTTCTTTGTAGTTTTGGTTGTACTTGGCTCAGTCTCAAATCCCATAAGGAATTTCATCAGCATTCTAATAGACTTTAATATCTTCGATTCTTCAAACTTGAAGAAGGTCAAATGTGAAGATTGAATCATTTTAAATGATTCAAAATATTTTGGAATTTAAATGTTTGTGCAATAAGTTTAGAATTAATTTAATAATTATGAGCTTTCTTGATATTCAGCTTCAATTAGCAACTTTTTCCTCGGGGTTTTTATAAAGTATATTCTCGATATTATCTTATTCATTAATAATTTTGATAAATTTTAAATCAAAATAAACTTATTTTGAAGTCCAAGTTATTAATAAATTCTTTAAAAAAAACAAAGGATTTCAATTAACTTGCTAATGTGACATATAACGAGGAATAATTCTACTACCTTTTGAATGATTCACAAGACAAAATGTTGATTTATTTATTAAAAATATCAGTTACATGCAATCTAATAATTTATTTATCATTTAAAACTACATTTATTTTAAGGATTAATAGACACAAACTACTTAAGCTTCTATAAATAATTATTAATGATTTGCTTAGAATTAAATTATTTTAATATGTTCCTTTCATTAAAATGTCTATATTAATACTATAAAATCTTGATTAAACTAAATTTAATAAAAACTCAGACAAATATAAACTTTATTTAAGTTATATTTTGATTATTTAGCTTAAATAGAAAACGATTTGCTGGCTCATAAATATAGATTTGAATTTTTAACTATAATCAGCTAAAATAAAATAGATATTTTGATTAGATTTAAAAAATATACTTTAGGTAAAATGTTGATAAATAACGTCTATATTCAAATAAAGTATCGGTACTGATTGTTTGCATTCCTAATTTAAGTCTGAAATTACAACTCTTGGCTATAAGTTCAGATATTTATTTGCAGATTAATATAATCGGACTACGAGATGTGAATACATGTCAACAAGGAAATACAAATCAATAGGAGATTACATTTAAAAGAATGTTGAAATAAATCCATTTTCATTTTGTAAATAGAAAGAGCAATAAGATGTAATCTAGCAATCTAATTTAAATTATATACTAATAATATTTTATGTTCTCGATTACACTCATCAATATAAAGTTTAAAAGAAAAAAGAGGAATCTTCTTATTCGAATTGAAAATCAAGATATACTGAGATTTAAAATTTGCAAGCAATGTATTTTAAGGATAATAAGACTTAATTAATAATTTTCCAGCTTTGATTTTGAAAAAACTGTTTACAATAATTATGAAAATTGAAAACAAAAAGAATCATTATTCGCAAAATTAAATCAGAATAAAAATCATGATTAACAAATTATCTTGAAATAAAAGAGTGGTCAAATTTTATTTGATTTTAGTGAATTGGATGTTTCAGAAATTAAATTTGAATTTTTGTAAGGAATCGAAGTTAATCAGATAGAATTAACGAGATATTAAAAGAATTAAAGACATATAAATAATTAAAATAAAGAAGAGGATATATAGTGAAATATATTCTAAAAAAAAGAGTATTTTGGAGTTTTATTTGAAGAGACTTCTTCTTGATCTGTTCGGCAAATTGACTTTGAGAAAATAAAACATTGAATGGATAGTCTTTGAGTTCATTGTCCATAATAAAATTTAAGATGTAAAAAACACATAGTATGAAAATTCATAACAATTGCAAGAAATCTTTGGGAGATATTCAAGATTTGACCTAAATTTTTAAACTCAAAATATGAATTTGTATAAATACTGACTTACTTCTAAACTAATTCTCTTAATAATTCATTTTGAAATAAGCCTATACTACTTAACAAAAATCGTTGTTTTACTTATTGCTTCACCATGCTCAATTTCAATCGTTTGGGAAATATTTATTTTTATAATTTTATTTTAAAAAAATTACCTTTATGAGTGCAAAATATCCAATAAATAATATGTAGAACCTCAATGATAACCATTTGGATGCCAGATGGAGAGGTATCAAACTAATTAAAATCAAAACTTGGATTTAGTCATTTTTAGTTATGAAACTGTATTTTCATAAGGTAAAAGCATGGGCAGAAAATACAACTTGAACTAATTATTAATTGCATGAATACTAATGCATATTTAAATATTTTAATCAAAGTTTTAAGATTTAAAGAAAATGGACAGCAAATAATTAGTTTTAATCTGAGATAACAATTTTACTTATATTAGTAAAAAGCAAAAGAGTTTTATTTTAAGAAAGAAATTTAAAGAATCGAGTAGTCTGCAAGATCTCAATATTAAAATCAGATAAAGAATATTTGAGTATAGTTAAAATGATATTGATAAGAGATAGATTAATAAAAGAGTTGAAATTGTATATGTTATTCTGAAGATTTGAATAGAACTTTATTAAAATATTATTACAAATTATTTGAACTCAATGATTAGGAGAATATTAAAATGAATTGAAGTTAAAGAAAATAATTGGATATTAATTATTTTAAAATATTTTTATGGCATATTGATTAATTAAAAATTATCCTAATTTATTCATAAAATCTTTTTTTGGAAAAGTATAATTTGTTTTACAAAATAGTGATCAGTTTAAAAAGTAAAATTTTAAATGTTAACCCTTGAAAATACGTTTTTTTTGTAATTATATATAATTAGGCATCAGATCTACAATAAACGAGTAAGAGATTGTGCATCAAATTAATAATTATTTAGAACTAACTGGGCTCAGCCAAATCCTTTTACACTTCGAAGGATAAATTGGTGACCATTTCAATTTTTTATTATAATATAAATAAAATTCAGCATTAAGAAGAACCAAGAATGCTCAATATAGCTGATTTATTAATCTCATAATTGCTTTGATCTTTATAAGCTTACAATCGTGCTCTTATAATTAATAGAAATGAATATTGAGAAGTAGTAATTCTAATTTTATAGAAATTGATAAAAATAAAAAGAGCTGAGAAGTAGATAGAAGACCAAATGGAAGAGAAATTAACTCAAAAGATGATAAAAGATACATATAAAAAATAGAAATAGAGAAGCATGAACTCAAGCAGGATTTAAACAAATTGTAATTATAATTAAAAATTTATTCTACAGTTTAATTCTTAATTTCAAAGTTTTTGATAATTATTTCAAAATTTGATAAGATTAATAAAAATCGATATTTACTTTATTGATAAGTTTGTGTATTATTGAGTTTTTACTTTGATAAAAATTAAACTAATTAAAATTCTTATTAATAAATAGTATTCCTTTGTGATTTTTATGTTTTTATAAATTTAGTTTTACAGATAGAAAAATTAAACAAATTATTCAATATTTATTGAAAGTATTATTTCTATAAAACGAAGACTAACTCTTTATTAGGAAGATACTGTTATAAGAATATAAGAAGTTTAAGAAAAGAAAAGCCTTCTGATATAATTAATCATAATGTCACATGGTAATAAATTTTATTTTATTTCATTTTTATCATCTCTAGAAAACGTCGAAGTTCACGTGATGATCGAAGTTCATGTGATCGTAAAAGTTCATGTTCTCATCTAAATTCACGTGATTATTGAAGTTCACGTTCTGGTAAAAGATCAAATTTATCTATAAGATCAAGTTCTCGTCGAAAATTAAAAATTCGTCGAAGATCAAGTTCAGATTCTCGTCGAAGATTAAGTTCAGATTCTCGTCGAAGATTAAGTTCAAGTTCTCATAGAAATTCCGATTTTAATCTTAGAAAAAGTTATCAACATAAATACAGTCCACAAAGAAATCCCAGTTCCCGTCGAAGTTCCGATGTCAGTTTGAAATCAAATATAAGTGAAAGACGAAAAGGAGATACAGGCAAAAACTTAATAAGAAATTATTTAAATTTCATTAGAAAAATTTCTGATGAAATTTGAAGTAAAAGTCGGTCGAGTTCAAATAACAGCGCTTGGGAAGAAAATTCAGAAATGTAAGATATTGCTTAAAATATCAAAACAAATATTTTACAGTTCAATGAATTCGTTTTTGATTAAGCTCGTTTCGAACCGAAGAAAACATAATTTTATGAAGTTTATCAATATACTCTCAAGATAAAGAATATTTGATGAATAACATTATGTATAAAACAGGTTCAGATTTCAAATTCAACTGCACTTTTTATAACTCTCACTTAAGTTTTCTTTTAATCTCGAAAAATATTGCTCAATTGGAACAAGTTCGGATCAATAAGTAGGAATGTAGTAGAGGTAAACTCCTATCGATCTTCAATAGTCTTTTACTCATCTAGTTCTTTGGAATACTCAGTTGTCAAGTATTCCTGTCTCTTGTGGAAAAAGTTTTTTCTCTTTCAAGTATTTGAATAAATATATCAAAATTTTTAAGAATTTTTGCATTGCATGATCAATTTATCAAAAGATTCATTACCAATCCATTTTTGTGGTGCATGATTTTTAATTTATTGATCCTTCAAAAGCTATGCTATTGATCGACCAATGTTTTCCTATTTTCAGTCAGAAATAGTTTGCTTTATGTCTTTACTTAATGTACTCTTGTTAAGGTTGATGAAAGTTTTTATGCAGGGCAAAATTTTTGAATGCTTTACTCAAAATAATTGTTTGGTTAGCTTCAGCTTCGATATGTTTAATGTATACTGGTCTTGCACTTCCTTTCTTGAAGTTGAGTTGTTCTCTATACTTTAAGTGTTTTCATGTTTGATGCCGAGGTAGTGGAGTTGATAATCTCTTTAGTATATACCCATGGACATGCAAAGATGTGAATCTTCATAAGGTTATATTTGCATATTCAGATATTCAATTAATTACTAAAAAAGGAAAAAGTCTTCATATATCTGATTTTCGAATAAATATCGAATCATCTCGTATTTCAACTAAGTTGTTTGATGATTCTCTTCGATTTTGAGATACTAACGCCGTATCTTTACCATATTTTGCTTAATTGATCTCTTTCAAAACAGCTACTTTTGTAAATTCATAGTTTCTCGTTATATGTCAAATGTGCACCATTTGGTTTGTTCATCAAGATTTGAGCAACACTTCACTTACATTTTATTGATTATCAGATTTTCACTGATTTTCTGAATAACAGATATTGAAACAATCAAACTCCTTCTTTTCTACCTCCTCCAATACTTTAAAATAGCTCTCTCCTAAAATGCTTTCAACGATAATCTGCTCTACCTGATCTAATGATAGTTTATCAGTATCTTCTTTAATTTGGATCCATTTAAAAGCTGTCTCTTTCTCCTCTCTATCATTAAAAGCTTGTTATAATTTCTTCTCTCTTTTTTATCATCAGAATATAATTCATTCAACTGCCCAACTAAAAATCTACTCCTTGTTTGATTGTAAAAAATAGCATATACCTGATTCTGTTTTCTGACCATCTTTATCATCGTGGGGTGAACAAACATAGATGAAATAATTATAGAAGCTTTAAAAACTGTTAACTAATTATAAAAATATGCTAGATCTAAAAATTTGCTGCTAATTATGCGAAATTCAATTATTAATGGATGGAGAATCTCATTTATTTAAGTTAGTTTTTATTATTTTTTGCAGCAGATGAGGTACATATTCTATCTCTTGAAGTATAGTATCATTTGAAAACAGCTCTTTAAAAAGGAACATAAAACAGATATAATTATGCATTCGTATCTCATCAACGAGCTAATTGTAGTCGAGATCATTCGAATCTGTTTTATTAGTTTTATATATGAAAGATAGTAGTGCTAATCAATTAAATCTTATTTAGCTTAATTTTTGGGTGGTTGTTAAATACTACAGAACATACAGGGAAGGAGATAATCTTTTTGCCTTTTTTATCATCGCTAAATATTATTATTGTTTGTATTGAGTTTTATTTAAAACCAAATTCAGTTTTCATCACGCAGGGTTTTTGGGTATATATGCGACATTTTAGACTTCTAAATCAATGCACCTATAAATTTGCACTACAATATGTTAGGTTATTTTCAAATAGAGTTGTTCTCAATTCTTTTTTAATTAAGCATTGGGATGTTGTCTAAAATAAAAAAATATAGGCTATTAAAAATAAATTAACACACTAATAGTGCAAATTTATAGGTTCGTTGATTCATAAGTGTAAATTTTTGTATATAACAGTTTCGCTGCCTCGCTAGTAGCACTATGCAAAGTAATTTTGGATTGTGCTTATAGCTACACAGGTAAAGCATCTCGATTAGCTTAAGCGAGTTAATATTTAGTTTGAGTTTGTCTGAGTCTGCAGAAATTGCAAATCAGACTAAAGCATTATTAGTTTAAATTTAACATTAATCAAGCTGGAGTTGCAATAAAATACCGAACTATACTAAACATCCTTTAGTCGAAGCTAGATGCTCATCAATACTCAACTTATATGGAGATACTCGACGCTGCATTCAGGCAGCTTGTTTAAATATAGCAGAAGAGAGCTTCAGGCATTTTAAATCAAATTTGTTTATAAAACAAAATTTATGATTTTAATATAAAATAAGAGATTTTATACAAAAAGATACTTCGGTCTTAAACATTATATTTAGTTTAAATAGTTGATAGGCTATAGACTAGATAAAATATTTAAATATTTGCATAGTAAATTCTAAAACTATAGTATGCACAGTTGTCTACAGAGTAGCTTAGATTAGCGAAATTCCTTAGCAGGAATGAAGGATTGACAGATAATAAAAAGGTTCCAAAAATCTTTCAATCCAAATTTCCAATAAACATTTAATTATGTTTCATTACTTTAACCTTTATCTAAATATTATACTCATATTTATGATAATCAGTTATTTAAAATCAGTTTTTAGTACTAAAATTCATTTAACTTAAATATAGCTCTTCGAGTGATACATTTACTCTGGTGAAAAGTGATGAATATTATAATAGATTTAATAATTCAAAATGACACTTTGAATCTTATGGTCGCAATGCAATACCATATGCTCACAGAGAGCTTTTGATTGAATACATTCAGGTAAAAAATAATATGCATGATTACTTAAATATATAATTTAAGTGAGATTAATGAGATAAGCTTTTGAATTTAAAATATAAAATTATAGAAATCGTTGATTTTTATTTGTCATTATGAAAGGAAAGCATTTTATAATTGTTAAGATTTACAATATTATTTGTATATAAACTTGAGTATTAAAATCTTGTAACACAAAATGCTGCATCTAATTTGTTTAAGTACTGCTACCCGAACATTCAAAATATCGGTCAATTTCTCAAGGTTATACCAAAAATAATATTTAAAAAATTTTGCAAGAAAAGAGTAAGTAAAGATGCTAACACTTAAAGAAATTTAAAAACACAAAATGTGGCTGAACAAACAAATGTAATAATGATCTTTCCTTCGCTGCTTATTTGCTTTTAGGAATATGTGATTTCCACTATTACATTAAAAAAGATATGAATGATGAGTATGATAAATGAGAAACTGAGTAAGCAATTAATCATCACTATCATTTAGAAATTGTATTTTGATCATTATGGAAGCCAGGAAATTTGGTAAACAATTTACTTTAGCCATAATCATCTATTAATAGAATGAGTGAAAATGCAGAAATTTTTTGAAAATTTAGTTTTCAACGAATATTGCGAGAATTTGGAAGAAATAAATGAACATTTTATTGAATTTTTGAAAGAGAATGTTGATGTTTTATATAACAATGAATATAAGAAATTGAAGTTAATTCCATGAAGATTGAAACTTGATCATAATACAGTCCAAATTATGTTTGTTTACGACAAAAGCCTCAATAGAAATTCTGATTTTTTAAAGTAAGAATAAATTTATTAACGAATCTTTATTTCAATATTTGAAAAATACATTCAGTAAAAAGTTGTACTTTGTTAAATCAAGCTTAGTTCTTCAACTTATCTAAAGGACAGCAGCTTTGAAAATTTGCATTTTATAAATTTTCCTTATGGTTAAAATTTATCATTCAAAATAATTAACCATTTACCGTACCATAAGTCCAGGATTCATATTTTCGTGGCTATAAAAGCCATCTATGTATAATAATCTGAAGAGAAGATAAGTAGAATTTTTGTCGTTTCAAATAAGGTTAATTAAATTTAAATGCTACTCATATTTATTTTATGTTTACTGTGAGTAAAGGTTTGTAAACTCTTATTAACTTGTGGTTCAAATCAACATATGTTTAGGGATGCTATCAGAAGCAAGTACACTGAATTTAAAAATCAAGATAGAGTCTGTGTATATTATTCGAATTTGATAGACAAAAAGAATATGCTGAAGGTAAAATAAATAAATTTATTTCCATACTAAGAGTGAGTTTAATAGATGGTTGCTTTGTAAATATAAATTATGTTTATGCTGATTATTACAAAGATATATACTTGAAAGACAATATAATCATGCTGAATATATAGGACTTCTTTCAAACTAATGACGATGGAAAGGTACTTGAAAGTTTAAAGCCATATTTCGGCATTATTTGGTTTGGTAAGTATTAAAAACTCCTTCTTTTCATTATTACAAATCAAAATATATTATTCATTTGCTGATTAATAAGCAATATCGATGAGTTGATTTACAATTTTATGCAAATCTGGCAACTTCTTTACTTACTTTTCCAATAATATAGAACCAACAGAAAATGAATGAATTATTGGAACCATGAATAGGTTTTTAAAGGATGAATTTGAAGAAAAAACTAAAAGAGATTTAGAGGTAAATATATTTATCTTAAAATATGATAATTTATATCTGATAAAAATTAAAATAAAATAGATTATTTATTTTATATTAAATTATGATTTTTAATACATAAAATACTTAAAATAAGTGGATTAGAAAGAATATAATAAAATACAATTAATTAGCTTGTTAGAAATGAGCAATTCATTAATTCTGTGAAATTAATCAAGTTTTTCTATATTATTTGTAATCTTATGCTTTTATTATTTTAATCTTTTAATATATGATTAAACTGAGTAAACTATAAAGTATAATAGAAAAGGAGATTAACTCATTACTTACTCCATTTTACTTATTTGTTTAATATTAAAGCATAATTTCCTTCTATATTTAAATTCTTGATTTAATAATTCACTTAAACTAAATCTCATAGTTTCGCCTATCAAGATTTTACAAAGTCTTCGTTATTCTTATATTACTGTTTATTAGAGATTAAATTAAAGTTTGTAAATTGGGACACATTTAGTTATTCCAGGACAAAGCATTATTATTTCACTTAAGCATATTTATAAATTTATTCTCAAAAACTAAAATTCGTTTATTTTGCTTTCTAATCAAATAAGTAGAAAAAGAGCTTTTAAAGCTCGAATGTCTAAACTATATTTTGAGATTAAACTTTACTTGCATTTCACAATCAACGATACGTTAATTTTAATTAATGAAATCATAAGTTCTACCGACTTCAGAATATTCAACATTCAGTACATAAATCGAAACCAAGTTAATTTGAAAATATTAACCAAAATTTTTCTAAATTGTTTCAATTAGAAAATCTCTTAAATACATAATTTTATCTCCCTTTTTATGTATTTAATTATTATTATTTTTGCAATGCAATAAATTTACTTTATAATAAATTATATATCTATTTCTTCTTTGATTTTTATTTTACTATTTTGATTTTTTTTATTATCAATAATTGATTCCCTAAGTTCTAAATTGAATTAAGATGTAATAAATGATCTATTTATTAAATCGACTAAATCTTTTTTTAATAAGTTAGCTTGCATTGTTTTATGAATAGAACAATTAAATGAAAATTAAAGTAGATTAAAAAAAATCATCAGATATCCTCTTAATAACTCTTAAACTTCTCAGTATTTAGTTTTCCTTTAAGCAATTAAAAAACTATAATTGTTGCTGATGTAAATTTTTCCAAGTGAATTGTATTTAAAGTTTGCATTATTCTTTTGATTGCATACCTTCATTCGAATCAATACTTTTATGACGAGCATCTCATCCAGCAAATAGCATTTAAATCGAGTAAACTTGATTATCCCAGTTTCAAAACATCTTCTTTTTTGATTTTATTTAAATTAGTGTAAATTTTAATTATGAGTTGGAAAACAATGCGAATATACAAATCGTCTGTTTATAATTATGAGGAATTAAATAAAACTATTATTTTAATTAATAAGCGAATTAAGAATGCAGTTTTTACTTAAAATCTTTATAATTGTGCAAGTGATAGTTTTATTTTAGAGCTATTTCTAGCTTTTAGAACTTTTTAATTTTTAAGTTATACTGTAAACTCTTTATCTACGCTTCGAACAACAAATTTTTTGAAAATTCATTAGTTAAGTACGACAAAGGATATTATACATTAACAAGCAAAGTGGTTAAAATATATCTAAATTTCATTACAACTTTTTTCAAAATCTTTACTATTATGTAAAAAATTCAGTGAGTGATAAAAAGAAGGAATCATAAAATTAATAATCTCAAGTAATACAATTTTATACTTTGCAAAAAATTTAATTATTTTAAGCATGAATTTTGATTATGAACAACTATAAGCTAGTTTATGTATGCTATCTCTGATCTTCTTTATTGCTTTTCTAATTAATCTCAAATTTATGTGATTGTTGTTTTTGAATGCATTTATTGCATGAAAGTGAATGCAACATATTGCACTAATACTTTGATCTTCACAAATTTAAAATGATAAATAAACAGATTTTTAAAAATAATTTTAGTATGTTCGGAAAAGGGAAACGTTGGAAATAATTTACGGTATTGAAGTAATATAAAATTTTAAATTTTTGTATTGGGAGCTTAAATATTTTAAGAGCAGAATTGGTCTAGATTTTATCAAAGATGTGATTTTGAAATAGCTTTGCAATATTTTTAATCGAAATTTATTGAACAATTAACCTTTATTTTGAATGTGTCTTTATTTGAGATTGATTTCTGGTTTCCTTTCCTTTATTTATGTCCTATTTTAATTTAATATATTTTGGATTTTCTTAATTCAGAATGAATTTTGGTTTGGTTGTATGTTATTATAACTAATATTTTATAGAATTTAATAATGATTCAAATCAAAATTGTTGAGGATTGTTCCGTAATATATGATGAAATGATCGAACAAGTTTTCTTAAGAAACGCAAAGTAAGTTATTGTATCACAAAAAGTACATACTTATCTAACTTAAATAGATTCGTTCATCCAATTTATAAGTGAAGTAACCCAGCATTCAATTTATCATTCAAGTTAGCTTCAAAGTCTTTATTCTTAACAACACTCGACCAAGAACAGAAAGTAAACGTCCATACAGTGAAAAAGGGTTGGTTAAATTAATCTAACACTTTGCAGAAATGATTTCAAAATTAAAAAACATCTTCAGTGATATATGTACCCTCAAAGTTTCTTATATGTTCCCAATTGAAAATGTAAACGAGTACAAAGCAGAGATTTGAAGAATAAATAAATGCAGTACGTTTAAGATCATGGTTGTTTTGATAATAATATTTACCTAAAGAAATGAACATTGTTTATTCAGAAGAAATTAACACTGAGTAAGATTTTGCTATAGTTATATTATTTATTTCTTTTGTTTTTGTTTTACATTCAAATTTAGATGAGATTTTTCATGGATTCAACTCAATGAAGAAGATACACCAAAATGGATTAGAAAGCAATATGAGCTAATTAACTATTCATTCTATTTTCCTTCATCAGATGGAAGTAAGACTTATAATTAAATTAAACAATATGCTTTCACTTTTATATTTAGTCATTTTTATTGTAGTCGTAGATCAATATGTAAATAAAGAAAGTAATTAATTTAATTATAAAATGAATTACTATTAAAATTTTACATTTTTAATTCAGCTTATTATTTCTTCTATTGTGAAGCTATAAATTACATTTATAATCACAAATATTATTACAATTATTAATGGAAGCACGAGCATAATTATAATAAGCATGAAGAATAAATAAAAAGGAGAATAAAAATAAAACTAGTAATTCAAAGAACTATATGTTTATTGCAAATATGTTGAAATTTGGTATTTGAAATTAAAGTTTAGCAACTCTTTCATATCTCTTCAATAATTTGTTTCTGTCTTGTATTAAATCTTCTAAAAAATGAATTATATCTTAATTTAATTATGATAGATATACAATTTTTATCATAGAAATTTTTTATCTTTCTATTATTTCTTTTTGTTTTTGTTTTTTTTATTTAAATAAATATTAAGCAAATTAGAATATAGAGTATTCATCGTTATGTGAGTATAGTTATATAACATTCTTGATAAATTTATTTCAAACTATCAGACAATATATTCTTGTCTGCAAATATTTTACAAATTATGATTTCATTTTGCTTTTTAGTAAAATCTTATTAGATATTACGGAAAGTATTTTCACTTACAGTCTGCTTATTTTTCTAAGATTCGAAAAGAATTTAAACAAATAAAATGCTGAGATAATGATATCGAAGAAGACACAGAAACTTGCAATGATAGTAACATGTTGAGATCAATTGTAACGAGTTTTATATTTGTCATAAATAATATTCAAAAATCTTATTATTTCAAACTTCAGATATTCTAGACTTTTATGATATTTCGATTATTGGCTAGATTTTAATTTTACTATTACATACACTTTCTTTATATAAAATTAGAGGATTTAGTAATGAACTTAAATCCATATTTAAGGTTTTGATTAAAAATAATATCTGCTTAATGAAGATAACATCAAAATAAATGCATTTTATTTGTCCGCTTCATAAATTTTCTTAAAAATCAGTATGTTTATAATTGATATTAAGTCTTATTAAGATTTTAATGAAAAGCTTTTGATTAAATGAAATGATATTAATACATAATAATTAAAATATCTACTTTAAATTAGAAAAAACTTTTATTTTATAATTTGTCTAATCTTGAATTATTTAGAAACTAATTTCAATCAAAAACTAACGAATGAAGACTCAAAGGTAATAGTTCACTATATAGATTTCTTTTCTATTTGAACATTATTGTTGTAACTTCAATAAATTTTATAAATCATAAACTTAATATTCCTTATACCAATAGTTGATGAACTTAAACAATTATAGAGGAACAAACTAAATTAAATAATCGAACTAAGATAGTAATTAGACTAATTAGGAGTTAATTTCACAGCTACTCATTGCTTTCTTTACCCTACACGAATACTTACATTTTTCATACTTTTATGTATCCAATTTTAATAATTTTGGTAAGATCCAATCGCCAAAAACTAGCATTTATAAAATGATTATTACTTCTATATTTAGTCTCTGAGACTAGGTATAAGATGCGATAAACATCTTCCGAAAACTGAATAGGCTTTTAATTTGTTGCTAATTTTTGAACCATCACAGCTACTTCTATCAATGGATTAAAAGATCTGTGCTAAATCTCGTTAAAGAACTCTACATACCTCTAATGTACTTTTAGTAGAACGACTAGATCTCATAATATCACTTTTTATCTTACACACTCTGAAGAGCAGGATTAATATTATCTTTTAAGTTACCAAAAATGAAATTTCATACGTTGCCTACTATCGCAATTGTTTGTTTTAGTATTCGGTTATTCAAAGCTCATTCAGTTTTATCAGTATCATCATAAGTGATTTTGATTGTCTATGCATCCCTATAAAGATCGAGTTAAACAATGCTTCTTGTGAAGTTGAATACACAATTAAATTAATTTATATTGATGTCTATTTCATTGTGTCTCTTTTTTGTATCAATCGGTGCTCAAACATATGTCCTTCGTGAAGAAAACTCAACTTCTAAAATTCTGCCTCCTCAATTATTTAATATTTAATTGTAAGCTAATTAGGATGCAAATATGATTTATTTTAACTGAGTTTTAGACTGTTACTTATCAATACTCTTGCTTAGAATGGATTTTGCTCTTCACGAATAACGAAAGTTGCATTAGTGAGGAGTTTCATTTTTAATAAAACATTTTCACGGAGTATTGGTTTATTGTACCGTAATGTACCATAGTATTCAGTTTGATAATTTGTGATCCTTCTGGTTAACTCTGTTTAATTTGTATTTGCTGTCAAAGATAGCAGAAATCAGAGTTATATGTAATTGAAATCTCCAATTTCTTTAGATATTGTGTTTACCTCCTGTACAACAATAATTCCTGAGTTCGATTATTCCAAATACAAATTCTTAACATTGTGTGCTATTTTCCTTAAAATGCAGCTTGTGACAATATCGTTGGTACTAAAAAATTGAGTGTTCTATTTCTTGCGCTCAGTGGGTTATTTTAAAATTCCTGAATTTCAAGAATATTCTCTGCTGTCAGAATTTTTCTCATGAAATTCGTATTTATCCAAAGATGTTTACGAATGAATATAGTTACTCCTACCAAATAGACGTGGCATTTATGAATGGATCATAATTGAAAAACTAATCAAATTCCCAAAAAATGTTGAAGAAAAATAATTATGAAAAGTTTATTCAACTTTTAAATGAAAAGAGTAAGTTTAAATAATGATTTTTTATAATAAATTACATTAACTGTTAAATTTATTAAAATTATATTTATATGTATCCTTGATTATATGGAGATTATAAATGTAGATGATTACTATTAATTAATACAATTATAGTAAAAATATATTGTTTATAAGTATGTGAATACAATTTTTTTAAATAATATTGACTTAATTACTCCTCTGATTTCAAGAAGAAATTTTTTTAATTGATCCTATTGAAGTACTAAGTCTATCTATATAACACGCATAGTTTAATATTTTAATGAATCTACAGTAGTTTAGTGTTAGACTCTAACAATTGCAAACCTAAAAATTCATACAATTGATATTCAAATACTCAAGAAAATTTAAGAGAAGTCTCTAAATTGAAAATTATCATTTGAACCCAACAATGATATGGCCTTTGTTTTAAGTAAATAAGATTGCTATTTCAATTTAACTTTTTTCATATAAAAATATTTGAAATTTTCAAACAACTTAGCGGAAAAATAAATACAAAGAAATATGAGTATAAAATATTGAAAGTTAGTTTTACTCTTTGTCATGTTAATTGATATTATGTTAAAAGATACTGGTAGTCAAATAATATTCAAAGTACAAAAATGTGACTTAATTAATGTTCAATTGTAATGCTCAATAGAAAAGAAATGCATCACTGAACATATTTACTTAAAAGTTATACAAATCTACATTATTTATCTCAATACTTAGTTAGCAATTTATTTATTAAAACTTTTTTATTAGCATAATTTCTTGCTCTATACTTTTAATATTACCAATAACAACTATATTTAATTTTAGTAAAATAATTTGTAATATTGAACAAACCGAGTTGAATATTTAAGATTTTAAAATTAATACTTATGAGAAAAAATATTATTATGACCTTAAGAATTAAAATACAAAATGTATCAAACTTGGTGTCTAATTTATTTAATTTTATTATCTAAAATGATTTGGCACAGTAATTTTTACACAAAAATTAGGAGAACATAAATTTATATTTAAAAATTAAATTCTCTTTAAAAGACATTTATTGAATATTAATTCTTGTATTCAATTTAATTTAGAAAATTTTTGCTCTAATCTACAAAATTTTAATGCATATTTTTAAATCTCGAGTAAAACTTTCGTGTTGGATGCTGAAATTTGGTATTCGATATGATTAAAAAAACAAATGACTGATAACCTCCTAAAGTTTATTTAATTTGATAAGTGCAAGAAAGATACCAAGTTGAAACAATTTTTCTTTAAGTTTATATATTAAATGGATTTAAATATATCAATAAAATTATGGATTATTTTTGCAAGGTACGGATAATTCCATAAAATGATTAAAAAAGCAGAATCAATCCTTTGTGCCTTATCAATACACAACTATACATAGTATTCATAATTTACTTCAAATTGATAACAGAGAAAAAATTATGATAGTTTTATAAATCAGAGTGTTAGTAATGAAGAAAATGATACAAATTTAACTTTGAACCAATATTATCCTTTTAATCTTTCAAAATATTGTCATAAGCTTTAGAAAGCGTTCTTTGCCTAGTTTTGCTAAATGCCTAGGTTCACCTTGGCACTGTGGGTGAGAAGGAGCACTAAGTGCATTCTCAACTTTTATATTTACAAATAAGTTGATAATTAATTATTCCAGTAATGAAAAGATAAAAAGGAATATGTGTAAAATAAAGAACCCAATTAAAAAACCGCTCCATAAAAAGTCTTATATTTTTGGTTGATAAGATAAATATTATTGATTTTAATGTTTTTATTTTATTAAAAGCTTATATTTATTTGTGAATCTCATGCAATCTCTTTTACAGTGCAGCTTGATGAATGCAAAATCTCAACTTTACTGTGTCTGCTTTGTTTGGCTTCTACTTCAATTTTCATTCTGAGACTGGCCGGCAGTTCTTCTGCAGTCTCGATTTGCAGTCTTTTCTCTCTTTCATAAGATAAGTGTTCAATTCGTCATTTTGAGAATTATCAATCCTCTGAGTTACGATCCGAGCTAAAGACTGGGACCTCAATGAAAATTGTCTACCGTCTGCCGCAAATTTTATGCTGCATTGGTTGGCTCAGTATTGCGTCTATTTCTCGTTTGTCTGCAGTTTCTGAGTCTTGTCGGCTTCATAATCTTTGAACGAGCTGCTGACTGCTTCGCGTCTCAGAACGAAAAGCATTTTATCGTTTAAACATAACAGACTCTAATTTTTGATAATAAATTTGCTATGCTCTATTTTTGCACACCATTGTATCAAATTATAAAGTACTATCCAAAATACCAATGTGACTTCAATCAATCGATTACATGCTATGAAAGATAGCAAATTTTATTTAAATTCTACAAATGTGCATTTTGATTAGTAAATTCAAACAAAATAATTTGTACTAATAAATTAATAGAAACAATCATCATACGAGTTCAGAGAATAAAGTTCAAATTTGGACTACTGTTTTACTTTTGCAGTTTAATAGCTATAATAATGAGAAACTAAATTATATAATATTTATATTAACTACTATTTTATAGAAAAAGAAATTATGGATAACTTCTTGTTTTTATATTTCAAGCCTGACGATGAACATATTGCAATTAAAGGATTAGAAAGTGAGATAAACAACTTTTCAAAGAAAAATAAGAGACAAAAATATTATGAACTTCAGCTTTATGGACTAACTAACGACTTTAATAAAATCCAGACCTCAGTTCAATCAATTGCAATAACTCCAGAGTTTATTAATTTGATTAAAGATTTTCCATCGGTACTTTATAGTCGATATACTATGAGCAACATTAAGAAGATTAGCATGAAAAAGGTTTTGAGTCTTGATGGAGATGATTTTTATAAACAAGATAAATTCACACATGAAATAGTAAACGGGACAATTGGATGGTTTATAGCATTATGTGCAGAAGCTAATTGGAATCTGGTAAAACTTTGTACAACATCCTTGAGAATTCTAAAAGTTATACTGCTTAAGTATTTTTTAAAAATTTATAAAAATATTTTATGGAATAGAAAAGATTTCTAACAAACAATTTTATTACTTTATCAAAAAAATCACAAAATATATTTAATTGCACCTCCTCAATGAATTCATTAAATTAGAGTTGCTCAAGGATAAACATTTTTAGATATTATGAACAATATGTAAATATATTCAAATAATATTTAATAAATTTATATAGACAAATAATGGAGATGACATTAATAAGACTCAGAATAATTTCATTTCAATTGATTTCATCAACTTTATTGAAAATATTTTTTCTTTCAAAGCTCGAAAATAATGATCCATTAATAGCTGAATTTGAAAAGTTTGAAGATCATGATAAATACATTTGGATTATTGAAAAAGAAGGTATATTTATATTTTAGAATTAGTTAAATTGAATACTGTTTAGATTACTCTCAGAAAATATTAGATTTCCAATCTAATACTTGATAATATTTTTCATTTTTATCTGTTTAAATTTATTAAACTATCATACTTTTCCTTATATTTTACTCTCCTTAAAAGAATTAAGATGAAATTTAATTTTAACTTAAATCTCAACTCTATAAAGATTAATCTTTAAGGGCAAACAAAATGTAGTCCTCACTTATATAGCAAGCAAAAATACTTGCTAAAAAATAGAAATGAATAAATTAAACACTTTAAATAACTTGGCTTTAAATTTATTTACCTCAAACATTACTGAATTATATTAAAAATAAAATGTTGCAAAATAATTCTTTCTTATAGACAAGGAATGTGAGATCATATTTTGAAATAAGCTAATCTACGAAATCGGTAAGAAAAACCTATAAACCAAAGAACCCTTTGTCTAAATCCTCATAATGACCAAATTTTCCAAAATTCGGTAGGGGAATGTTGAGCAAAAGGAATTTGTGCTTAAGAAAGGAAATCATATTCAGTAATTATACAAATACCAATTATATAATAGTACAAATCTATTTTTTATTTACACCACTTTGATAATTTAAATTATGCAATTCGATAATTAAGGCTTTACCTAATATATTCCCTTTGGTTATAATATTATTTAATATAGAATATAACTTCATGAAGCTGAAGCATCCCTTCATTAAAATTGATTGACTAGATATTTCATATAAACAAAAGGAAAAAATGAAAATCAAAGAATGAAATAATCTTACTAATAAATCATTCAATATCTGATTTTTCGATAAGGAAACAAATAAAGAGGTAACCAAATTGATAGTTTATAAAAATAAATATAAATTTTATAAAATCGAAATTCATAATTTTAATAATCAACTTAATAATTTTTAAGTTTCTTCACTATAATTAACATGAAATATCTCATAATATATTTTCTTTTAGGAAACTAATTCCATAAACTGGGTTATTAAATTTAATAAAAAATAAGATGACTAATTATTTTTGAGGTAATAATTGAGAAATTGTTGCAAAAGTATACGATCATATAAATAAATCAAAAATGAAATTAAAAAGACTTGAAAGCTTTGAAAAACTTAAAAGTAAGTTTAATTTTAATATATTTTAGGATACAATATTATTTCACCAAAAGGTATTTAATAAGCCTTCGTTAACACTAAATAAAAAGAACATAATCGACTTTAAAATTTACATAGGAGAAATCAAAAGTAATATTTTCAAAGGAGAGTGATGATGCAGTAAAGAGCAATGAGTTTGACATTTAAAATTCCCCCACCCAAAATTTCCAATAATAGAAATTAATGATGATATTTATTACTTTGATGAAAATCAAGAATGCAAAGAATACTCTATTGATAAGTACTAATTGAGATTTTTAAATAACTATTGTTTCAAAATAAGTTTAATATAGCATTATTCAAGCTAAGAAAGCCTTAAAATACTACATAAATATAATAAAATGATTAAAATATACTGACTTAAAATAATAAAAATTAACTTATATTATTGTGATATGAGCTCCAAATAGGCCAGTTACTAAACATATTTTATGGAAAATATATTAGCTTTATCAAATAAAAAATAAATAACTATAATTTAAATTCAGTTTAATTTACCTCCAATTTTATTAGTAATGTAGAATTGACAATAACCGTATAGCATTAAATTCCAAAATGAAAGAGAGAGAATTATTAAATCTTTTAGAACTTACGCATTTAGGTTTAATAATAAAAAGACAAAGGTAATATCATTGAATATATTTTTAGAATGTTGAATTGAAAATTGCTGCGATTAATGAAAACATGACAGAAATTACTGAAACTATTTCCTATTTTGTTGAGAAAGCAAAAATGATGCAAATGAAACTAGGAGTAACCATAAGTGTAAATCTTTACTATTTAGCGTTCCTGACCTATTTTATAGGGAATTAAAGAAAAAGAAATCGTAATAATTTCAATTCTAAAGTTTAGATTTTAGATAACTGAGTTGCAGATATTGTCAAGATCTGGCTCAAAGATAAAAATATAAAAGAGTAAGTATGTTATCATATTATTATTTATAGGGATTTTATGGAATTATCTTACAGAATTCAAAGTAAAAGGTAATAATAAAATTTTAAATCAATATATTTCTATCGTTAATGCGAATCGAATTATCTTTAAAATTTAACACAATCTCAATATTATAGTTTTGAATTCGATTCTGCTTGGACAACTGTCGTGATTGGCATGATTGAGCTTCTTTGTTTAATTGCCACACAGAATTGTAAGTAATTATATCTCATGAGAATTTTAGACTATGAAGAGGATATATTTTTTGACAAAATTTGGATTTCACACTTCGTAAGTATAAATTTAAAACAATTACATAAAGTATTCAAACTTTTAATAAAAATTTATTTATTAAAATAATATTTTTTTAAAAAATTGTCTGAAAAAGTTTTAAATTTTAATTCATTTAATGCATATTTATGAGGCTTAGCTTGATTCTTTACAATCTTGTTATTATGAGTTAATTAAAAACTGCATATTTATAAAAATAAATCACTTTTATTGACATTAATTTATGTAAATAACTGTAACATTAATTTTCATAAATTCTAAAAAATATTAATTTAGATTTCATCTGTTTTGTAAAGGAACTAATAGTAATATTTATAAAGAAAATAAAAATTAATGAACTAAAATTTTGAAAAGAAGAAAACTAATAATATCGAATAGAGAGAAGTAATCCTCTGAAATAATACAATTTGATTTAAAAATAAAAGCATAAAAATAAATGAATAACTATTTAACTCAAAATGAATAATACTTTAGTTTTAAATGATTAAAATATGCCTTAAATTATTTAATTCAAAATCTTTAGTATACATAATGAGAAATAAAAATATTAAAAACTTATTGAAAATAATGTGGAAGTATATAGTAGCTAAGCAGAATAATTAAAGAAATGCTAATAATCTATTTTTTTAATTTAACTCTGATTGTGAATTTTTATCATTATCATTTACGTTGCAAAACTATAAAATAATTTAAAATAATTCTTTGTTCTCTTCTTATTATTTTATGATCGATGAAAATATAATATATTTTGGAATTAAAAAAATCATACTTTATACTTCCAGAATATAATTTCAGTCAATATTTTACAATTCGTTTCTCACAAGGATTAGAAATTAATTTGAAATACATACCAAATAATCTAAAATTCAAACTGATTTCTATTAAATGTTGTAAAATTGCTGATAAACTAATTTTACTATGCCTTAAATCTTAAATAAAATTATTTTATTCAGTAAAATTTAATAAATTTAATAACAAGAATAATATGAATTTATTTTTATTTATATATTTTAATTTTCTTTAGATTTTTTAAAAATCATTCAGCTCTCGAATTTCTATATAATCTGGTTCTGAACTTCTTGAGGAAAGGAATAAAAATGTTTTAGTAATTGTTAAACTCTTGATAATTGAAACCAATAAAACAATAACATTCAGCAGTTGATTATTTGCGACTGCAATATTAGGTTTTTTTAATTGAGAATAAAGATGCAATTTAATATCTTTGGCTTAGAATAGAAATTTATTAATAAAGAAGCTCATATTTTAGCTAATGTTGAGACTTCAACTAAAAAGCTAAAGATACAGGGTTTGATTTGACACAATTTAATGGAAGAAATTCCAATTAATTTGTGGATGTGTATCAGAAATTCACAGATAGTTTGAATTTATCATTAGACTTTTTAGGGTCGATTTGTTTATTTAACGGCATTAGTGTAATCAATAAAAATATGTGGTGATATGTGCAAAATTGTATATAATTTGCAAAACTCAAGTATTTTATTTAAAAATCGTTATTTTTAATTACTAATTTTAATATATCATTTATTGGTGATAACTATTCACAAAATGAAACTATTGATGTAGTTTATCTACTATTTAAATATTCAGATTTTTATCATATAATAGCAGTTTAGCGTCTTACTTTGACTATAAATATTTTTTAATAGTTCAAGCATTTAGCTATAAATAAAAAATAGAAATATGTTCATATGCAATCTATTGTAAAAATCAAAATTATTTATAATATATTAAAATGTTCCACATTATAAATTACTAGTTGATCATTCATCATAATTCATTGATATCTTTGTAATTTGAGTTTATCCAATTAGTATTTTGCCATACAGTAGCATTAGAATCTGAATATGAGTTTAAGAATAAATCTAACATATTATTAAAGTGAAGCACTGAAACGTTTTATTTTCTATGATGTATATGTTTATATAAAAATGACTAACAATTCTTTATAGAAACAAGCTTGCGAAAATGTAGGATACAAAAGTTTAATTCTCTTTCATTTTATTTTATATTTTTAATTTTTAGGCAAAATCAAGAATTTCGAAAAAATCAGTAGAAATTGCAGGCAAAAATGGAATGTAAGATCACCATCATAAGTATTTAACTTTGTTGCTATAGTGATCAAAATGCTAAAAAACAAGAAATTATTAAGCTCATTAACGATTGATATATAAATTCAATAGAAACTATTCCAGTTTTGCATTCAATAGATGATTTTGACACAGCTAAGATTTTTGAGACAGAGACAAATTCAGATTTAAAAAAACTTCTTTCCAAGTAAGCTTATCTATCTGATTCGTAATTATGAAAAATACTAAAGTAATTTCAGTCAAAAGTGAATTTGAGCTGTATATATTAGATATGATGCTTTAATCATTCATAATATTAATTTAAATTAAATGCCTTCCAAATTGACTACAATTTGAGAATTTCAAATGTGAATTATAAAAATAAATTGTTTACAGATTATTATTTTTAAACTATAAGAAAATGAAACAGAATCATATTTAAATTAGAAATAAAAAATTTGCATAACAAATATATAAATAAGAACGAAATACTTTTATAAGAACTATTATTCTAACTCATATGAATAGATATGAAAGGAGACGATTTAGACACCTATTTTTCTTCTCTTATCCATTATTTGTGTTTCTATCATTTTATTTCTCAGTTTTAGCTCTGAGACCGTCGCATTGATCAGACTAGATTTTTGTCTAAAATTCAATCTCTCTGAAAAGAATTTGTTTATGTTTTTCGTTATAAGCATGCTTTATATCTTTTAGAGAGGCTTACTTTTAGGTTAAATCGATTCTGATGAATGGACCTCATTTCTTAATTTACCATATGAGAGATGCTATGATTGAACAGACTCCTGGACAAGATTAGTATCAATATTTATACTGCTTCATCTTAAGGTTTAACTATCTTATCTCTTCCTTTGAATCCCATCTAAGATTTTGGTTCACTATTCTATATCTTTTTATCCGAAAGTTTAATGTGGCATATAGTTATCGTTCAAATTTTTATTCTTTGCATCTTTGGTCAAATTTATACCTTATATTGGCCTAAAATTAGTCGATCAATAGAGATAAAAATTATTTATTAAGTTATTAAATTGATATAAAACTTCCTTATCGTTCTTAATAAAAATATTATTATAGATTCAAGAGGACAAGTCTAAAGCTTGTCAAAAACTTCCCTATTACTCTAGTTGCAAAAGGAATCAGTCAATTTTGTAAAAATCACAAGAGACTCGATGATAAAAGTACGATTTATATTTTATTTGATCCATTTATTTTAAGAGTTTTTAATATTAATTTGTCATTCATTTTCTTTTCATAGTTAGAAAGGTAAAGAGTGTGATAAAATTCGTAACTTAATTCTCCTCTAACTTTTAGTATACAAATTTATTAACATTGTAAGAATTTAGCTACAGATAGAATTTAATGTTTTAAATTTTCCATTCAAAATTTTAACTTCTTTCTATATTTACAAACAGCTTTATTCGCATGAAATCGTTAAATTATAAGAATAAATTTGAGCTATTTCTGCAGTAAATCAGACATGTAATAAAAAGAGTTAATCCAAGTAGTATTAGTCCTTTAGCTTTGATATTTAACTTATCTAATCTAAAGCTAAACTTTAGAGTATTTTAAGAGGCTGTTTGTGCTTCATCAGGTATCACTTTGTATAAATGAATTTTAAAATTTTGAGTTAAAAGCATTAGTTGTCATTATATTGGTTGACTAACAAAAAATAAAGAAACATATCATTAATATTCTAAATCAATTATTAAGATTTAAATTCCTGTGTGCAATACAAATATCTATATATCTTTTCGAGTTTCGATGCTTTATACTCTGGATCTACATCGATACATCAATTTACTATTATGCTATTTAGATTATAGCTGAAATGAAATTCAGTTGATAATGCATTTGCTAACTATTTATTTACAGAGAAGCTTAGATTTAAAATTGAAACAAAGGTACTTATATTCAAAGGTAAGCATTTTCGTTTTAACCTCAGCTAAGTTTGATATATAGAATTTGAAGGAGGTAAGGATAACGTAAAGTTCAGAAAATACAAAAAGAATGCAGAGAAATTTTGTAAAGCAGAAGTTTACTCATATATATTATATACCGCTCCGCAGTACGAAATGGTGACGTAGGTACTTTTCTTCGATTTTATTTACATTGTATCTCATAGTTTGAGAGAATTCAAAGAAAGAAAATTTGACCAGGCAATAGCTGTAATTATTGATGTTTGATACTTCAACTATGAAGAAATAGTACCGTATCTTCATCCAAGAATTTTATTAATTCTCGAATTTAAATCATTAAAGCAATCAAAAATAAGCAAAAGAAAGAGTGATAGAAGTAGTTATAATGATGAAGAAAGTGAAGAAGAAATAATTACTAAGAAAAATAAAAAACATGCAAGGGGAAGAAATGTATCTAGTGAAAGTGATAGAGAAAGTAATCTAATAATTATTTCTCAAATTGTTGTGTTCATTTATATGTTCACTTTCTAACTAATGTTCTCATTGTTCTTGTATTAGAACGAATTAATCTTAATCAAAAGTGTATAAAGGACTTTAGTTTACCATCATATAAAAAATTATATTTTATTGTCTCTTTTGCACTTCTCCTTTATATGTGTAACTCTGGTGTAGGTAGCGATGAAGAAGATAGATATAAGAAAAATGCGAAGAAAAGATTTAACGATGCTAGCGAAGTAGAAGACAGCGATAGCGATATTTAAAAGAAAATGATAGGAGACATAAAATCATAATAAAATCTTGATTTCTACATTTTATTGATGTTTTGATTAAAATTGTTCAAAGCAATATTCATTTCAATTTTGTTTTTTCGTCCTGGGGTTTTGGGGTTTTGGGGTTTTGGGG
>JAQGFW010002889.1:0-11080 GCA_030463445.1 Euplotes aediculatus
CCCCAAAACCCCAAAACCCCAAAACCCCAGATAAAACTTTAAAATTGTTCATATTGATTTTAAATATTACTAAATCTCCTGTTAAATATTTTATAATTTTACTTTTATCAATTTTTTTGGCAAATTAAAATGATTTTGTCGTAATTCTATTTGATATCTTCGTCATAATTTAAAACTATAAGTATATTAAAAACTGACAATAATTTTCAAGCTATCAATAAAGTAATTACATGCTTAAAATTAAAAACTACAAAATGCTATACAGGATTCAATGGTTATTGTTTTTAATTTTCTTACTCTATTTCCCCTTGTCTATATCATTTACAATAGATAGTAAGATGCTTAAATTTTATATTATAAAAAGTCTTAAATTCTGTTTAATCTTTATCAGCCAAATAATTTATACTTCGCTCTATAAGTAGCCAAATCTCAGCTCCAAAATCTTTTTGAAGCAATATGCAATTTCCTTCTTGATTTTCCTTACTTTATGTTCATCAACAAATAAATAGTCTTAAGAAGTACAACAAGACTAACTTTGATTTTAATAAATTTAATATCCCTAGTTTCCTGATCTGTCAAGATCTTTTTTAAGGATTGGATTTTGATAAAATTTTGAGAGAATTAAAATTGATTCCTAATATAATGAAGTAAAAGCTGAATTTGTATTAATAAGTTCTAAATATTTATTATCTAATCGATTCCTATATAACTATAAGCATTAATGAAGTCTTTCTTATAGTTTTCATTATTATTTAATCCTGTAATTAAGAACTTATGTGATCGCTAATAATTTTGTGCCTTTGCTCTTTAGTCTTATTCGAAAATTAAAAACCTACTTTAAAATAAAATTTTTAAAATTAGTCCTAATAAATTGAAATGAATGCCAGTTACATTCTAAAATTAGAAATTTTAAGTTTAAATTTGCTTTTGATTTCTTAAATAAATTTAATTTCTAGCTGACTCTTTGCCAAATCTTAGCTGTCAGCGAATTTAATCAATTTTGGCTTTAGCTAATTCTGCAGGAGATTCGAATTTATAAAGCCAGAGATCGATGCATGTCGAGTACACGAAGAACGCAAGAATTAGAAGTGTCTCTGCTTTTGAGTTTGAGTCCTGTCTCGAGAACATATTGCTCCACAAAATCAACAGCAGAATTAAAATGAACCAGCAATTGATAATCACTGTTGTTTTGTACGAGAAAGTGTTAATTTGAGAGGAATCTTGATTCAAATACAAAAGAACAAACACAACCACAAAGTGCACCAATATTTCTCCTCACAACATATAAATAAAAATATTCTTGGATTCGATTACAAACATCACAGATAAAATAATCGATTTTATGATTGTTAGAAGAGTGAACTTCAGAGGGCTAACTTGATCAATCTTAGCCAAAAATGCTGCAGTAAATATGTTTGTTTTCCTTAGAATCAGGTAAATAAGTATTAAAATGAATATTATCAAAGATACAAGGCAGTGCAAAGGGTAACGATTGAGGTTGACTATGTCTCCAATTAAATTAATAATAAGCATCGGTAGTAACAAATGAATAAACATCCAAACAATCTTGCTTGATTCAATCTTGTCTTGAATATAATAATTCAGATTTATAAGAACCTTAAATTTATATGCAAGCAACTTTATAAAATAAACTCACAGTATAAATGCAATCAGTAAAACAATCAAATTAAAATAATTTAGAATTGTTGTTTGTCAATAGAACTGAATTGATGCCATTCTATCGGACTCAGTTGTTCAGTTTAATAGATTCGTCAGTTTCTTTATTGTCATAAATCTGAAATCAAATTTCACAAATTGAAACCATGATGTGAAATTGATTAAGTTTTGATTAACATTCGGAGAGCAGTGAACATATAATATAATTGTTTGAGCAAACTGAAATAAGTACAAAAACCTTAATCTAAAAACTATGGCTGCAAGAAAATTTATAATTAGAAATCACATTCCAATAATTCCTCAAATATCATAAAAAGAAGTTAGAGAATCGCGGAACAGTTGTGTGTTTCTAAGGCAAGCACCAGTTGATTTATCAATAACATAGTTATCAATTCATTCAGATCAATCAATTTGATATTCACTGCTTCATTTAATTCAGTCTTTAGATGCACAATTTTTAATGAAAATATAAAACTGGATTTCAGTTGAACTATGTGAATTTGATGCAGTAATTGATGATTTTCAAGAATTTGGATATTTACTCATTACATAGATAAAATCTCCTTTGGTTTCTGAGTGTTCTAGATAATATTCGATACTATTTATACTTTGTCATTCAATAATATCCATTGATAAATAATATATTTCTTTTGATTTGAATAAATCGTCAGGAATTTTGAATAATTTATCTTCTCTAACAAACGAAATGAGAGGTCCAAATGTATTGCTCACAGTTATTGTACTTGATGTTAAGTCAGAAACGATGATGGTAAAATTGTTTGAATAGACAGGATTTCCTCAAGAATCAGAAGACTTTAATTTCACTCATTGTTGATTACTTAAAATATAGTCTGAGTTAATAATAAGTTTAGAGTTGGCTTTATTCAAGCTCACCCAGGAAATAGTAGCATTTGTTAGTCAGTCAACTGCAGTAACTGCGAAGCTGCCAGTAACCACATAGTCGAACTTAGTAATTATATTGGCACTAACTGTTAAGTTGTTGATAGTCCCAAAGACAGGCGAAATCAAAGGATCAACAGTAACTGTTTGGTTGTATTCAGTCCATGCATTTTCCTCGTTTGTAATTCTTATTGTGATGTTCATGACTTCAGAAGTGTTCAGACTTAGTCTTGAAGTCAGCAGAGTCAGAGAATTGTTTTGATTATAAACGACCCAGCTTTGAGCAAATTGGTCAAGACTAACTTCTCACTTTAATCCATTCAAATCAACAATGTTCGGCAATGTTAGATAAAAGTTAGTTCATGTATTTGCATTTAGAGGATTGAGCTGCTCTTGAAATACTGGGGGCTCAACTGAAAATAGATTTAAAGTAAAAGTAATGTTCATAATGTCAGATGGGTCTTGATGGTAAGTATCGGTATAGTTCATCACTAAATCTACTGGCACATTTGATGCATAAATAGCTTCCAAAATTATGTTATATTTTGTTGTTGAATTTGATGTACTTTGAACAAAGAATCTGATAAAGTTATTTTCATTGATTTTTATATTGATTCTATCATTTTCATTGTCTTTGAAATAAAGTGAAAATATATTGTTCGGCTATATATAAGAAATTAGAATGACCATAGTAAACTCAAAAATAATAATTAAAAGTGAAAATAAATATTATAATTTAATAGTATAATTTAAAATTAAAGTTATTTTTATCTCTTAATATTAGATATAGTTGGGTTTATATATTTTCAAAGATAATTCATATTAATTTACATAAAATGTAGTAAATAATTTAATTTATAACTTTAATTATAAAATTTTATTTTGATTGTAAATTAATATTAATCTGCTATCTTTGATATTTAACACCATAATTTCTTATTTTATTTTCTTAATAATTAAGTTTTTTAATAAATTACAATTTGTGACAGGGCAACGAATAGTGGTGAAAATTCTTTATACTTTAAAAATGATTTTAATATTTTACTTCAATTAATTATACAAATAACAGAAATTAAACCAAAAAAGTTATTCATCTTTGAATCTATGACTATCTGTTGACAGAAAACTGATGATTTTAAATATACAAAGAAATTAATTCTTCACTAACTTTTATTGAATTTTGAAAATATTGTTTTTTCTATCCCTCAAAATCATTAAAGGTTACAGTTAAAATCTAAATTCGATATACAGAGACATGAAAACTAAGGTAGAAAATTGCTTAATTTTTATTTTTTAACAGAGAGACAAAGAGTTGTCTCATAATATAATATAAAATAATATTTTTGCAAATTTAAAAATAGCTGTTAATGGAATTCTAAATATGAAAATAGCAATTTTAAAATAAGGACAAGATTTTATTTATTTTAGTAATACAAAGCAAGCTTAAATATAACGAATAAAAATATGAAAATAATTAGAAAGTTAAACTGAATAACTCATTATTTATAATGAATAAGATCAAGCTTTTATTTAATTACTATATAAATAAATGATATTTAAACAATTTAAACTAAAATATGAATCATAATAAATAGTAGAATGATATAAGATAAATTCAAATGATTGATGATATAAGAAAAAACTGTAAGCATTCAACCAACTACAGTCTTTGTTTTAGGCTGCCTTCAGTATCCACTTCACCACCTTGGTTGACTTCTCAGCACGAGCAATCAAGAAAGAAGTTCGACTGGCAGCAACTTCGTTGGCTCAAGTCTGCGAGTTTACAGTGCATGGCATCCGCTGTGCCAACTCAGCTTACCAGACTTCGGCCACCGGAGCCTCGCAGACCCGTCGCAGCGCAGGCCTGAGGTTGAAGTCGCAGCAATTAGTTGTCGATATCTGAGCAACGCTTGAGATGCAGTGCTGTCGTATATAATTATTAGTATTGTGAATGCTGGATATACGATTATTTTTGTGGTCCTCAAAAATGTGAGACTCCTCATTATAAGTACTTGATCATGGAATTTCTTCAAATATTCTATCCTTTAATCTTTGTTCAATATCGATTCTTTGTGCCTCCTTACGGAGATTCAGGAGGCACAGGAGAAAAGCAAATCGGCGATTTTAATTTTTCTTTTGTATAAGCTTAACTTCCGATTTTCTATTATTCTGTGGCTCCTGGATCTTCTTCAGGAGGTACATTAGTTGTAAAAAGAAATCAAGAAAGAACTCTATACTGCGAAGATTCATAATATCTTAATTAAATGTTTTCATGATAAAATAAATAACAATATAAATTTTAGAATAAAAGTTTTGCTTAATTATTTCTACTAACTCACATAGTTTCTAAAGATTGGATAATTATTATGCATTTAATAATACAAAAATGTAATATTCACTGCATCATATCGAGGTATTGATAAAAAAAATTAAAAGAAATCAACAAACAACGGAAAATCGATAGAATACATAAAATCACAATATAAAGAAAAAACAAAGTGAAATGATTATGGCTCTTTTATACCGACTTTACCAATTTTTATCTAAAATAATTGCAAGATTTAGCTCTGCAAACATTTTATAGAATTAAATAAAAGATAAGATCATCAGCCTTGCAATTTTACAATCAAAAAAAACTGATGGAGTTAGGCTTAACAAAGATGTTAATTAAAAATAATTGAAAATATTATTTTCAAAATTTCCTCAGTTTATGTGACTTAAACAGCAGGGTATTATAGCACTATATTTTAAAATCTCTTATCACATTAAAATTTGGAATATATTCAGTAATTTAGCATAATTCAATGTTTTATAATATTTTAAAATTTTATTATATTGAGATTGTTTATTGATTTTAAATTACAATGAAGTTTTTATCATGTATAAGCATGAAATTACTTATTAATTATATTTTAAAATAAAAATAAATTTTCTATTTAAAATTTTTAATATTTGGTTTAATTTTCTTTTTTTTATAGCATGTATTTTGATTTGCAATATTATAAATATTAAAAAATAAATAATTTGTAGTTAATAACTATTAAAATTAAAAAAGGTGATTCAAAAATCACTAAAATAAATCCAAAATTTTATGTTATTAAATTTATAGGATGTAACAAAATTATGTATTTAATTCGTACCAGATTTTTGCCAACGACTAGATAAGAGTATGCGTTGTATCCACTCAAAATTCATTGAGAATTAGTAAATATAAATTTTACATCTTTGCTTATATTGAATAGTTGTTGAGATAGGCATCAGAAATGGAGAACGGTGCAAGCTTCGCTACAAATATTAAATCATATGATTTTGTGCTTTTTGTGATATTATTCAAATTTAATGTGACGGTCTTTTGATAAATATCCACAACTGCCCAATCTGGGGCTGATAATTTGTTATTTAAGTCATAAACTTCAAGTAAAAATAATGAATTTGTACAATGAATAAATGGAGTCAATATCAGCTCAGTTTGATTAATATTTGATCCAACAGGAATTGTAATTTGCTTCGTTAAGGCAAATTGAGGTAAATTAAATGTTCAATTAGTAGCTTGAAAATAAAATGTTGGCCAAATTCATTCAGTAATATCACCTGTTATATACTCGTCAGTAACAACAGCTGATTTATTATAGAACGAGAAGTCAGTCCGGTAGATAATGTTTGGAGCTTTATTCAAAATAATAGAGCTGTCTCCCGGGATGTAGTACTGACTGTTATCAGTCTCATGAAACATGTACAGAATCTCTATATAAAAATCATTACTAATCGTCATATCGTTTCCAAATTTAACTAAATATAGTACTCTAATATTAATTTATTTTAAATGCGCATTCAAGTTAATTTGAATAAAATAAAGCTATGCGAAGTTAGTTAAAATCTCGAATAATATGATATCATATTTAACTAAATGTTTATTACCCGGATAGTTGATTTGTCTGAGATCAAGACAAGTAAATGTATTGAGATCATAGTCAAACTTGAATGTAAAAGTCTCGAACCCTTCGGCGTCATCAAATTCAAACCAGATTATGTCAGTCATGGCAATGTAGTAGTTCCCATCGTTGCTATTAATTATCAGAGTTCCTGCGTCAGATGTTTCTGAGAGCTTCCAGGTGATATTATGCAAGCTTGCTGTATAGTTCAAGTCATCGTCAAAAATATATGAGAATATGTAACGTCTATCTCGAAATATAATTTGGTTCTTATTTTCGGCAATTTGATTTCCAAAAAATGAGTACTTATCGATAAATTTATAAGACTTTGATATTTGTAAGGAATTCTTGTCAATTATTAAAAAATAACAATCATAGGCATAATGCAAATCGATTATTACTGAGTATATGTGATAGTTTGAAATATAAAATAATCTAAAAAATCTGTCTTGGGTATTATTTGCATAAGAATAGAATCACTGAGAATTATTATATTTTCCTGAATTGAGGCTGAATGTTGCTAAACAGAAGTAATATACCGAATTTGATATTCCTGTATAAAGAGTGTCTTCGTTTAAAATTAATGTGCTAAGCATATCCGATTTACCAAAATAATCAAAAGTCAATCCCCACTGAATATCTCGATTTGAATTTAATTTGAAGTAAGTAATATCATAATTGAAAGCAGTTGTGCTTGTAAAATTATTTGAATCGCTCATAGTTCTTAAACTTAAAACTACACTTTCATCTTCAAGTAAAAGAAATTGAAATACTTGCAAGATATATCCACTTGAAATATCTTGATATTTGTTGGTCATTAAATAAAATGCACTAATGACTTCTCCGTTTGTATCATGTTTTGCAAGTATTGATGGTATTGGAATTGGCTGAACTGAGGGAACTAATAAAATCCATGCAACATCATTAAGTATTTGTGTTTTGAGGACTAATAGCAATACATCATTGTAAGTTGACAATGATTGCTTTGCCCATAAAGTCTTTCCAGTTTTTTCATCAACTTTCACTAATACTGAACTGTTCATGTAAGTTTGACTTAAACTCTCAGGAGGATTTAAAATTAAAGTATAATAAGTTAATAAAATATCTCCATTTTTATATAAGTTTATATCTCGAATTTTTAAGTATTTCAAATATCAAAAATTGCAGCCTATTGAAAATCATCCATTGTTTCTTGAATTCAGTAGTTTCCATGAAACAATGGGAGAGAACTACTAGAGCAAGTTGATCATTCGACAGCTTGAATAAATAAAAAGAAAAATAAAATGATCATCTCTTTTTTGAAATCTATATAAAAGGAAATGACTTATTTTATTTTTGAATTAAATTTACATCAGAAATTCCTAATCTTTATAAATTAGACTGAATAATACAATTTTGCAGATTTTTTAATTCAAATATTTTTCAAGTTATTTAAAACTAGCACATTATTTTTATGGTAATCTTCTCAACTCTGATTATGTTAAAAATTGAAATGAAAAATTAAAAAATTTACATAAATTTCATAAAAATTTTTATCTTTTATTTCTCTCTAAATAAATACTTAGATCTTATTAATGATTCTGAATAAGTGTGGCCAAAATTAGAGAAATAATTTATTACATATAGATCCATTTTTAATTCTTAAAGAGGAGATAATAGTTTTAATGTTTAATTTCTCAAAATATTTTTTTTTAAATTAATACAATATCGTTTTTAATTGAGACTCAACTATTCTTTAAAAAAGAGACAATTAGAAAGTTAAATTATCTTTGAAATTTACAAATGAGCTTTATAGTACCATTGTAAATACTTTTATTCTATTTAATCTCAAATAATCAAAGCATATTTTTCTTCTCAGTATCTTATCTAATTCAAATAGACAAAAACAAATTTTAAAAGTAACTATATAATGATTTGTGACATGATTTCTAATTTAGATCTATGAAATTGGAGTCATTTAAAAAATATAAATATAAAAATGAACAGCGACAAAATGGAAAATAAGACTGTTGGAAGTGACTGTGAACAACTTAGTATAACTCGGCTAATGGAGTCTACTCTTAAAAAGCTCCAGAGTATCCTTGAATATACTGCATTAAATTGGAATTACAATTTGTATTTATTGGCCATCAAAGGGAGAGAATCTGATTAAAACTGAAATGTAAAGACCCTTTCTGAAGAGACTCTAGTTTTCCAAAAACTGTGATGGGTGCTCGATTTATTATCAAGGAGGATCTCGATTTGTAGCAAAACTGTGGCTAAATAAAAAAGATTCATTACTGAAAAGTACGTCGTTTTAAAGCAAAGAAGCCTACCTTTGCCAAATACTCAAGGAATTTCTTATGCCTATTGCAAAATAAAAGCCGAATGCTAACTTAACAAATTCCCTTTTATGCAACACAATCGATATTTAATTGACCAAGAGGTCGCCATGACCAAAAATAAAAATTTTATTGCACACTCTATACTAACATGCACCAAATATGCCAACTGAATTTCGAGTAGTTTTAAAACAAAAAACAAGAGACTTATTTAAAAAATCTTTTGTCTTGCATTGATTGTTTTATAAAGTTTCTAAATTAACTCTAATTTAAAAATAATTTTTTTTTAAGAAATAGTACAAGTGCTTTCAAATAAAATTTCGCTGAATTTCTTATTAAAAGATAAGACATGCTTACAAATCTGTTTATAGAAACTTATAATAAACAAATAAGATTTGACTTATTTTAGGATCTGTATATTATCCTTAAAGTCAAGATGACATGGAAATTTTCAAAAGAAATTTTAATTAAAGCTATTTACTTTTTTGGCAACATATTCCAAGTAAATTTCCGAGAATTAAAGTTGGATCTGCCAATTTTTACATTTCAACAGTTGTTGAAGAAAGTAAAAATAATGAGATATCTCGGCGTGCAATCAAAAAACAAAGATTCGACAAAACAAAAGGCTAAGTAAATTAATATTATGGAGAAGATGTCTCAAGAGAAACAAATTCAAGGAAAGTGGTGTTGCTATATTTACAGGCTGGATATAACTAAATTTACCTAAAAAAACCATCGTTTAATTGAGAAATATCTAAGAAATGCAGAAAGATAAATGAATTAAGAAGTATGAAATTTAGGGAGTAGTTATCTAAGTAAAGCCAATACCTTCAAAGTCAAGATTACTGAGATAATTAATTAAAAATAATATGAAGTAAAAGAATTTAAAATATCTGATGATTAAATTCTCAAGCATAACTTAGCTATCTAATAACTACTTTCAATAAAATTTAATAATTTATATAAACAGATATTGGGAGAGGTGCAAGGGTAAATGGGAGAGAAAACAAAGAGTCAAATGCTCTTATTATTAATCTGATTTGTTTACAATTTAAGAATAATATTAATATTTTTGATATTCGAAATAATTTGTAATTTGTAATTTGCAATCACGTTGAAGTTATTTAAAAGATGCCAAAAGTGAATCTAAAATCAACAAATATGTTCATTTTATTAAACTTAAAAGAATTAATATAGCTCAGTATTGTTTTTAATGTTGTTTAATATTAAATAATAATTATTACAATAATAATTTGTTTTAGAATAGCAAAATAAGTTTTTATTTATCATTTTGAGAAAAATTAATGAATACATTTCAATTTTAAACGATAATTAAAAAGCTTTGACATCGATATTAATACAAAGAATCTTAATATATCTATGAGCTTTTTAGTTGAATCAATTGTAACAAACCATCAAATTAAAACTTTGGATAACTATTAGCTTAACTACTGATAATTTATAATTTTGCCTACTTTTGTAATTTAGGAAAAAGCTAATTGAATATTTTGAATATTTAAGTTTAGCTCATAAAAATTATTAAATGGGGACTAATATTTTTTTGATTGCTTAAAAATAAATGAAAACAATTAACTTCTGCTAATGAATTCATAGTATATACATTCTATCAAGATGTAGCTTAACTATAAATTCTTTGTTTAATTGTTTTTCTTCTTAGTATTCCAATAATATACATAAAAATGAGATGAATAAAATCTAATATTTAGAATTCATGTAATCAAAGAATTCTTTGCATTATTGCATCAAAGAATGCTTTGAGATCTTAATTTTAGTTAAAGCTCCAACTAAAATAAAGTTTATTATTTAGTTGCTTAATGATTCTAATTAATATCACTAATATGATAATTTAATTGTCTTTTCTTATTTTTGGAAGGTTTCAATAAATATCAATGCTATTTTAGATTTAAATCTTCTTTTAACTTTTTTTACTTATAACCATGATATTTTTATTTAAAAAAGTAAGCAAGTTAATCCTATCCTATCTAAAATTATATCTATCAATATGAATATCAATTCCTGATGTTCATTTCTATTTAATGGCATTATTATACATATATAATACTTTTGCATAATTTAAAACTTTATTAATTTAAATCTTCAAACGCACCAAAACAAAATCCTAAAACTGCATCTAATCCTTTACCTTTGAGTCTATCTAAAGTACTTGGATGTACCTGATAAATGGATAATTCTGCTTGATTGTTGAGTTGGATACTGACAACTTTTTTA
>JAQGFW010002941.1:0-10178 GCA_030463445.1 Euplotes aediculatus
TTGCGCCCACCCGACCGGTGCCACCCGACCGGTGGCACCGGTCGGGTGGTGGAACATTCAATTTCGGGACGAATGGTAAAATAATGTGATGGAAACTTTTGTTACATTAAAAGTTTCCATAGTTTTGGTGCCGAATATGAGTGAACAAGAAACCAGGGACCGAATTCTGAGCAGGAGCCGCGATTTATTCATGAAATACGGTATCCGCAGTGTGAGCATGGATGATATCGCCAGTGAAATGGGAATCAGTAAAAAAACGATTTACCAATATTTCGCCGATAAGGAAGAGCTGGTGCTGGATGTGATACAGTGTAAAATATGTGAATCGCAGGAACAGTGCGGACTGGATAAGGATACCGCTGACAATGCCATTGACGAAATGTTTAAGGCGATGGATATGGTGGAACAGATGTTTCGGAATATGAACCCATCCGTATTACTGGACCTGAAGAAATATCATCCCAAAGCCTATGAGAAATTTTTGCAGCACAAAAACGATTTCATCTACAATACCATTCGTGACAATCTGATCAGAGGCATTCAGGAAGAACTCTACCGTTCAGAGCTGAATGTTGACATCATCGCCCGATTCCGTATTGAAAGTATGCTTATGCCATTGGAGCCCGTGTTTTACAGCGGGAACAAATTAACCCTGGCCGACGTAGAGCAGCAGATCATCGAACATTATCTGTTTGGTATCGTCACGCTAAAAGGGTATCGGTTGGTTCTGAAGTATCAGCAAAAAAAGAAAAAGATCTAAATCAGTTAACAATGAACAAGCAAACGTTGTGGAGGTTCTTATCAGTTGGGTTGATACTTATACTGATAAGCGGCTCGTTGGGCACCTACGCACAGGAAGGAAAAAAGATCGAGAGCCTGAGCATTCAGGAGGCTGTTGCCTATGCAAAACAGCATAGTTATCAGGTAAAAAAAGTGCTGGAGGATGTTCGCATTCAACAGCAGGTAAACAGGGAAGTAACTGCCAGCGCCCTTCCCCAGGTAAACGGTTCCTTCAATTTCATCAATAATATCAAGCTGCCCGTCAGCCTGGTTCCGGGTGAATTTTTTGGTGGAGCCCCCGGTACTTTTATTCCGGTACAATTCGGAGTACAGTACTCAGCTACTACCGGTGCGGAACTAAATCAGATTTTATTCGACGGACAGGTATTCGTGGGCCTGCAGGCCAGAAATGCAGCCATGGAATTTGCCCGCAAAAATGCCGAGATCACGGAAGAAGCCATCGCTGTAAATGTTCACAAAGTGTACTACCAATTGTTAATCGGTGAACAACAGCTGGATCTTTACCATGATAATATCGAACGCTTTGAAAAGCTCTACCACGACACCCGCGAAATCTATAAAAATGGGTTCGCAGAACAACTGGATGTTGATAAAGTAAATGTAACCCTTACCAACCTCCGGACCGACAGCCTGAAACTGAAAACCCAGCTGAATAATGGCTACCTCGGACTAAAAATGCTGCTCGGTATGCCGCTGACCGACAGCCTCGTGTTAACGGATCAACTCAATGATGAGCTGATCAAAGAAAACTTACTCGACTCGGCGTATTCGTTTACTGATCGCCGTGAGTTTCAGTTGTTGCAGATTGGTAAAGAGCTGAATGATTATAATGTAAAAAGATACAAACTGATGGCGCTTCCTACGGTTAGTGCCTTTGGTAATTATTTTACCAATGCCCAGCGGAATGAATTTGATTTTTTCAAATCAGGCGGACGCTGGTTCCAGCAAAGCACCCTCGGACTTCGTATCAATATTCCCATATTTGATGGTAATCGCCGGCGTGCATTATTGGAACAGGCAAGATCAGCGGTTAGAAAAACAGAATACGATATGGAACTGCTAAAGCTTTCCATAGAAAATGACGTTGCCAGTGCCAGAAATCGTTTCCGTGATGCAGTTCTCGCAGTAGATGCACAGCAAAAGAATATTGAACTGGCGGAGCGGGTATTTGACCAGACCAAAAAGAAGTACGAACAGGGTCTTGGATCCAATACAGAAATCAATACCGCACAAACAGAATTACGTTCAGCGCAAACCAATTTATATGCAGCCTTATATGATGCGGCCCTGGCTAAAGTAGATTATCTGAAAGCCATTGGAAAACTATATTAATCAACTGAATCCATCTAAATCGAAGTATATGCAAACCGGACTACAAAAAATAATCATATCATCCACCATACTTTTTCTGGCTGCCTGTGGCAGTAGCCTGCTCGATAAGAAAAAAGCTGAACTGGCGTCTCTGAAAGAGAACAAAGATCTCACCGAATCAAGAATCGCAGAACTGGAAAAAGAAATTCTGCAACTGGATTCTACTGCGGTTCCGCCCGAGAAACCCAAACTGGTAGTAACTACTCCGTTAAACGCAGCGCCCTTCACGCATTTTATCGACCTGCAGGGAAAAATTGAAGCGGAGAATATTTCCTATATCACTCCGCGGGGTATGGGAGGCCAGGTCAGAGCCATTTATGTAAAACAGGGCGACCAGGTGGCAAAAGGTAAACTGTTGCTCAAACTTGATGATGCTGTCATCCGTCAGCAACTGGAAACTGCCAAAACACAGCTTGACTATGCCAAAAATCTGTATTCCCGTCAGAAGAATCTCTGGGATCAGAATATCGGTACAGAAGTTCAGCTGATTACGGCGAAAAACAATGTAGATCAGGCTGAACGCCAGATTGGAATTCTGGAAGAGCAACTCGCCATGACGAATGTATACGCGCAGGTGAGCGGCATTGCAGATGAAGTAAACATTAAGGTGGGCGAAACCTTCACCGGTTCGCCAATGAATGGAATCCGGATTGTAAATACAAGTGCACTAAAAGCGGTTGCTCAGGTTCCTGAAAACTATCTCGAAAGAGTTAAAGTGGGCAGCCCGGTAAAAGTGATTCTGCCGGATATCAATAAGACCTTCAATACCAAAGTAAATGTTTCCGGTAAACAGATTGATCCGAACAGTCGCTCTTTTTATATCGAATCCAAAATGCCATCGGATAAGCAGGTACGCCCTAATCAGATTGCCAACATCCGCATTGAAGATTATACCGTAAAAGATGCCATCACCATACCCGTAAATACTTTGCAGAATGATGAAAAGGGAAAATTTGTGCTGGTAGCAGTTACTGAAAATGGGAAACTTAGGGCGAAGAAACGCCCTGTTGAAACAGGTGAACTCTATGGCAATGAACTGGAAATTCACAAAGGCCTCCAGGCTGGAGATATTCTCATAGTTGAAGGATTTCAGGGTCTCTATGACGGACAGTTGATAACAACTTCCTTATGATTTCAAAGCTCATGACATTCACCGTGGATAGTGAATGATGAGTTCAACTAATTGCAAACGAGTAAACTAATAAAATGAGTGCGCTTGAAAATATAAAGGGGAAGTTCAAACAATTTGGACCTACTACCTGGAGTATAAAAAATAAAACATCGATTTACCTGCTGATGATTTTTGTCAGCATCATCGGGGTAATTCAGTTTGTAACCCTGCCCAAAGAGCAGTTTCCTGATATCGTTATTCCTACCATTTATGTACAAACGATTTATGTAGGAAACTCTCCCAAGGATATTGAAAACCTGGTTACCCGCCCCATCGAAAAACAAATCAAAGGAATTACCGGAGCCAAGATCAATAAAACCACCAGTACTTCCCAACAGGATTTCAGTGCCATCATTGTTGAATTTGACACGGATGTTAAAACAGATGTAGCGCTGCAGAAAGTAAAGGACGCGGTTGATAAGTCGAAAAAGGATTTACCTACTGATCTTACGGAGGAACCTTCTGTACTGGAAGTCAGCTTCTCTGAACAACCGATCATGTACGTGAACGTAAGCGGGGATTTTGACTTGCAGCGACTGAAAAGTTATGCCGATGAATTGCAGGACCGGCTGGAAGAGTTATCCCAGATCAATCGTGTTGACCTGGTAGGGGCTCCGGAACGCGAGTTCCAGATCAATGTGGACAATGCAAGAATGGAAGCGGCAAATATCACTTTTGATGATATCGCCAATGCGGTGGCCAGAGAAAACCTTGATATTTCCGGGGGGTTGCTCGAAGTAGGAAATATGAAGCGAAACCTCCAGTTGAAAGGACAGTTCAAAACATCTTATGATATTGAAAAAGTGGTGCTGCGGAACACCAGTGGTGCACCTATTTATCTGAAAGATATCGCCAGCATAAAAGACACTATTAAGGATACAGAAAGTTATGCCCGCCTGAATGGTAAAAAAGTAATCACGCTAAATATCATTAAACGTTCCGGCGAAAACCTGATTGAAACTTCAGACGAAGTTAAACGAGTAGTAGAGGAATTAAAGGCAACTGAATTTCCAAAGGACCTGAACCTGGTTATCACCGGTGATCAGAGTAAGGCTACAAGAGTTTCCTTTAATGACCTGGTGAATTCAATCGTTATCGGATTTGTACTGGTACTGATCATCCTGATGTTCTTCATGGGTGTCGTGAATGCATTCTTTGTAGCACTTAGTGTACCCCTCAGTATGTTTGTTGCCTTTCTCTTTTTGCCGGCTGCAGATCTGATTGTAGGTGGAAATGTTACACTCAACTTTATTGTATTGTTTGCCTTGTTATTCGGACTTGGCATCATTGTGGACGATGCTATTGTGGTTATTGAAAACACCCACCGGATCTTTATGGAAGGGAAGGGGAAAATCAATTCCGAGAAATCAGCCATGATGGCGGCAGGTGAAGTGTTTATTCCGGTGTTGGCAGGTACACTTACTACGCTGGCTCCCTTTATTCCGCTCTTATTCTGGCCGGGTATCATTGGTAAGTTCATGATTTATCTGCCTACCATGCTGATCTTTACACTTTCAGCATCGCTAGTGGTAGCTTTTATCATGAACCCGGTTTTTGCGGTAGATTTTATGAACCATGATGAAGGCGAAGACGGTAAATCTTCCATTTTTAAAAAGAAGGGTTTCTGGATCGCCATCCTGCTGGGAGTGCTGCTGATTGTGGCTGGTGCCAGTTTCGGTCAGGCTTTACCGGGAGCGATCAATTGGTATTTCTTCTGGGGTAACCTGCTTTTATTCTTTGTACTCCTCGCTATTCTCAATGTATTTGTACTGGATAAGACCATCCATAATTTCCAGAACCGTGCACTTCCCTGGATCATGTCACATTATGAAAGCCTGCTCCGCTGGTCGCTGCACGGATGGAGACCTGTTAAAATCCTGCTCGGTACAATCGCCTTACTTATATTTTCATTTGTATTATTTGGTATCCGGAATGTACCAGTAGTATTCTTCCCTTCCGGTGATCCAAACTTCGTATACGTATACCTGAAGTTGCCGGTTGGAACTTCTGTTGAATACACGGATTCCGTTACCCGGCAACTGGAACAAAGGGTATATGCTGTGCTTGATATGGAGGGAGGTAAGAAAGAGAATCCGATAGTGGAGTCTGTTATTTCCAATGTGGCAGTTGGTGCCAGTGATCCCATGAGTGGCGACCGTAGTACAAGACCTGAACTGGGTCGTATCCAGGTTTCCTTTGTCGAGTTTGAGAAACGGCATGGGCAGTCAACCAAACCAATTCTGGATTCTATCAGGGCGGTTGTAAAAGGAATTCCGGGTGCTGAACTCAGTGTAGACCAGGAGCAGGGCGGTCCGCCTACAGAGCCTCCAATCAACATTGAGATTGCCAGTGAAGATTTTGATGATCTTACCAAATCGGCAGTTTCATTGAAGAATTACCTCGATTCGATTCAGGTGGCCGGAGTGGAAGAACTGAAAATGGATATCGACCTGAACAATCCTGAAATTTCGCTTACTATTAACCGTGAGCGTGCATTAAGGGAAGGTGTTTCTTCGGCACAAATTGGTATGCAGATCCGTACAGCCCTTTTTGGCAGGGAGATCTCAAAAATAAAAGACGGGGAAGATGAATATAAAATTCAGTTACGAAATTCTGCCGTACAGCGTAAGAACCTGGTAGACCTGCTGAATATGAATATTGTTTTCCGTGATTTTGCCAGCGGAGGCGCGATTAAACGAATTCCGATCAGTTCCCTGGTGGATGTTGACTTTACCAGTACACTGGGTAGCGTAAAACGTAAGAACCAGAAGCGGGTTATTACCCTTCGCTCCAATGTATTATCGGGGTTCACACCAACGGAAGTGAATCAGCGTATTAAAGATCATATTGATGGCTTTAAACTGACGGCTGAAGGTGTTACCATTAAACAGACAGGTGAGGGCGAACAACAGGCGGAAACCGGCGCCTTCCTGAGTAGTGCGCTGGTGTATGCACTGATGCTGATTCTGTTTATCCTGGTATTACAATTCAACTCTGTAAGTAAACCGGTCATCATTCTAACTGAAATTATTTTCAGTGTAATTGGTGTATTACTTGGTTTTGCCATTACCAGGATGGAAGTGAGTGTAGTAATGACAGGTATTGGAATTGTAGGTCTTGCTGGTATTGTAGTGAAGAACGGTATCCTTGTAATTGAATTTGCCGACGAATTAAGAGCCCGGGGGATGAAAACAAGAGAAGCCGTTATCGAGGCTGGAAAAACAAGAATCATTCCGGTATTGCTGACCGCACTGGCTGCGATTCTCGCATTGATTCCGCTTGCAATCGGGTTCAATATCAATTTCATTACCCTCTTTTCTGAACTGGATCCGAAAATTTTCTTTGGTGGAGATAACGCAGTTTTCTGGAAACCTCTTAGCTGGACGATCATTTTTGGTTTGACGTTTGCATTTTTCATGACCCTGGTGGTTGTGCCTGCGATGTACCTGATTTCTGAACGTTTAAGAAGACCCATGCGCAACCAATTCGGAGGAAAATGGGTCTCTATTCTGGGAATTCCGCCATTGACTATTATTTTTATTCCGATGGTTCTTTATACAATGGTAAGACAACGAATCAGTGTGGCCAGAAGGAAACGTAAAGTCAAAGGCAATGAAGCAGATCCCGCTTATAAAGCATTTGTTGGAAGTTGGTTTTAAAAAAATAATTTTGATCCATGAGAAGTAATCATGAAATAGACTACAGAATTTTTGGGGAAGAAATGCAATACGTCGAAGTTGAGCTTGACCCCAATGAAACAGCCGTTGCTGAAAGCGGAAGTTTTATGATGATGGACGAGGGTGTCCAGATGGCAACTATTTTCGGTGACGGTTCCAAACAACAGACAGGCGGTTTTCTGGGAAAACTGGTGAGTGCAGGAAAGCGTGTATTGACTGGTGAAAGCCTGTTCATGACCACTTTCACCAATATGGCACATGGTAAGAAAAGAGTGAGTTTTGCTTCTCCCTACCCTGGTAAAATCATTCCGTTGGATCTTATGCAACTGGGTGGAAGAGTGATCTGTCAAAAAGATGCGTTTCTCTGTGCTGCCAAAGGAGTGAGTGTGGGTATCGCGCTCCAGCGTAAACTTGGCACCGGTATTTTTGGTGGTGAGGGTTTCATTATGCAAAAGCTGGAAGGAGATGGGATGGCCTTCGTGCATGCAGGCGGCCATGTTTTTGAACGCGAACTCCAGCCCGGGGAAATTTTAAAACTCGATACAGGCTGTGTGGTTGCCTATACGCAAACCATCGATTTTGATATTCAGTTTGTAGGTGGAATCCGGAATACCGTTTTTGGTGGTGACGGTTTGTTCTTTGCAACCCTTCGCGGGCCCGGAAAGGTTTGGATTCAGACATTACCGATCAGTCGCCTTGCCAGCAGAATTATGCAGTATGGCGGACCAAGAAGAAAAGAAGAAGGTGGTATTCTGGGCGGACTGGGAAATGTACTGGATGGAGACGGCTGGTAAAACCAATTAATAGTTTAGAAAACCGGGATTTATTCCCGGTTTTTTTTATGGCCTCAACTCCAGTAATTTTTTTCGGATGGGTTGGAATTCTGTCCATGGAATAAAATGTCCCCCGTTCAGCCAGAGCGTATCCAGTTTGGGAGCATTAATGAGTTTCTTCAAACCGAACTCAACATTGACAGGAGGTACCCAGCTATCGGTTCTTCCGTGTATAAAATAAACAGGCACGCTGATAGCGCTTAATGCTGGCTCCATGATCTTCAGGTCTTTCTTCAGATAGATTAATTCAGTATTGGAAGGCCTGAAAGCTCCAGGTAAAAAAAGTTTGAGCGGAGTCTTATCCATTATATAGCGCCATCTTTCAGGTTTTTCTGCTGCCGGATTAATACTTCCGGAGATAACTACCAGGCCATTCGCCAGCGTTGGATAATCAAGTGCCAGTTGCAGGATCATAGGACCGCCAAGACTATGGCCCACTAACCAGCATGCTTCTTTGTTTTTCAGTGATTCCAGCACCGGACCCATTAACCGGGATTGCTCTGGCAGATTGAGCGCTTTTCCGAAATTGCTGTATCCAAAACCCGGACGATCAATGCTGATCATACGATAATGCGCTCTCAGCATACTGTCCCGTAAATAAATTTCAAAAGCATTCCAGCTTCCCGGAGTTCCATGAATAAAAATGAGGGTAGGCAGACTATCATCCCCTGTTTGCACATAATGGATAGGAAATCCATCCTGTTTAACGGTTACTGTTTTAAGAAGAATGCCATCTTCCTGAAACTTGCTGATCGCTTTTGTATCTGCTGTTCTGAACGTGAAACAACTTTGCGCGAGGATCAGCCATCCGCCCAGTACCAGTGTAATCAGCAGTAATGATTTTTTCATAAATAGCCTAACTTGTACAATCTGATTTAAAATTAGTTCGCTATGAAGAAAGCTTTCCTGCTTGGGAGTTTGTTGGTGCCCGCCATTTTGTTTGCGCAAAAAAAATCTACCGTAAAGGAACTGGACAAATGGAAAACACAGACTGCTTCGGCTATACAGGAACGTTATGATCAGTATAAAGATATTGCTTTTAAGATATGGGACTATGCAGAGCTGGGTTATAAAGAAGTGAAAAGTTCCGCCATCCTGCAGGAAACATTGAAGAACAGTGGGTTCAGCGTAGAAGCAGGGGTGGCGGGCATTCCCACTGCATTTGTTGCCACCTATGGTTCCGGTTCGCCGGTATTGGGAATATTGGCTGAGTTTGATGCCTTGCCGGGCTTATCACAACAGGCGGTAGCAGAAAAAAATCCGGTAGCCGGACAGGCAAACGGACACGCATGCGGGCATCATTTATTCGGGACAGCCTCCGTAGCGGCTGCTATCGCCGTAAAAGAACAGCTTCAGGCCCAGGGATGGAAGGGGACTATCAAAGTATATGGTACACCAGCAGAAGAAGGAGGTTCCGGAAAAGTTTATATGGTTCGGGCCGGATTGTTTGATGGCCTTGATGCGGCATTGCATTGGCATCCTGCTGATGAAAACACCACCTGGGCGGATGGTGCACTGGCTAATAAATCAGCCAAGTTTCGTTTCTATGGAACTGCTGCGCATGCGGCTGCAGCGCCTGATAAGGGAAGATCCGCGCTGGATGCAGTAGAAGCCATGAATCATATGGTGAATATGATGCGGGAGCATATCCCATCGGATGCCAAAATTCATTACGTTATTACACAGGGAGGAAAGGCGCCCAATGTGGTACCTGATTTTGCTGAAGTGTATTATTATGTTCGGCATCCAAACAGGGAAATTGTTATGCAGTTGTTTGAACGCATTCAGAAAGCAGCGGAAGGGGCTGCAATTGGAACCGAAACCCGTACTGATTTTGAAATCATAGGCGGAACCTATGATCTCCTGCTCAATAACCAGCTTGCAGACATCATGCAGGCCAACCTGGTGAAAATAGGAGGGGTGACTTATAGTGCTTCAGAAAAGGTGTTTGCCAATAAAATACAGGAGGGCCTTGGATTTAAAGCCGATCCAATTGAAACAGCCGGCAACATAAAACCCATACAGATCAACACTGGAAAAACCACCGGTTCCACAGATGTGGGTGATGTAAGTTATGCGGTTCCAACTGTTGGCTTAAGGGCCGCCACCTGGGTGCCGGGTACACCAGCACATAGCTGGCAGGCGGTTGCCTGTGGAGGCACAGAAATCGGAACAAAGGGTATGATGGTAGCCGCCAAAACTATCGCCATGACCTTACTCGATCTACTGCACCAACCCGATCAGCTAAAAAAGGCCAAAGCTGAATTTGATACTGCCCGTGGTCCGGGTTTCCGCTATATCCCACTTTTAGGAGATCGCCCCCCC
>JAQGFW010002960.1:0-11734 GCA_030463445.1 Euplotes aediculatus
ACCCCAAAACCCCAAAACCCCAAAACCCCTATAAATAATAAAAATATTGAAAATATGTTGGCTCTACCAATTAGAAAGTATAGAAAGCATATAGAGATTATTGACCAAACTATTTGGAAAAGGAAAAAGCCCAGACATTATTGAAATGATAAAGGTATTACAAATAATTTTGAAACTGGTAAAAACAATGCAATATGAAAATAAATATTTGCTTAAGATTTACTTATCAAAATCCCATTAAATATTTTTGAATAAAAATATTTAATTAAATTTAAGACATATTATAAATAATAGGAGATTACTCTGTTTTTGATTTTAATAAATTTAAATAAATTCTTATTTTAAAATTGCAAACTATTTGTTCTTGAGAATTAGTTTTATTTGAAGTAAGATATATTTAACTTAATAATTGAGTATGTTCGAATGAAAATATCTAATACTTCGATTTAGAAGACACCAGAATACCAAACACGAGAAAATTCATTTTATCAAAGTCTATTCTCCAGTCTCAAATTATATTGATATCGATGTTCTTGTTAATTTGTAAGATTGCTAACTAAATAATACTTTTTATCTACATCTTTATTGAGTATTATTGCATAATCAAGACTAAAACTGTAACTGATTTGAGTCATTTGGTTTACTCTCGACGTCACCTTTTTAAATTTGCTAAAAGTACTTCAATATTTGCTAATTGCTAAAGGATTAGATCAATCATAATAAATTTATGAGTTTGTAATTATTGCAAAATCTATTTGCTTCATTTAACTAGAATTTATATACAATTTTAATCAATATTTCCTCTATAAAAAGTAAGAGCAATAAATAGAAGAATTTCTGAATCATATAGATTTAGATGAACTGAATTTCATCGATATTGTTCCAAAAATTGCATTTATTTTTGTTTCAAGTTTTTCAATGAAAACTATAGCTTCTTCACTTTACTTAGTTGAGTTGATTCTGAAGATTCAGAATCTACCTAAATAGTGTCAGTTCGCTCAGATATACTTTGATATTCACTGAATAATATCATTATTACCAACAAAGAGCATTGATAGTATATTTTTGCCAATATTCATAATTGATTTCCCTTAAATCCAGAAAATAAAAAGTGCATCACATTGAGTTTACAAGAATTAACAGCAAGATTAATATTGAACACAATCTCTTTATATCAGCTTCACTATATCTTTTGTATTAAAATCATCGGAATTAAACAAACTATAATTTTGTTTTCTAAACTTGTGATTTCATATAAATCCGTTAACTAGCTTTCAATAGGAATTATCAAAAATGTCAAGGCAGCAGAAGGTAATCATAATATTTTTGATTTTATTCATCCTCTAAATTTTTTAGTATTTTTAGTCTGGCTACATTTCATTCAGTTTAGCTTAGATAGTTTCATATAGAGTTAAAATTTTGAATGTTTTAAAGCTAAGATAAAAAGCATTAAAAGAAAAGAAATTGTACTGCACTTCGAAATATATTAATTTAGAGGGTATTATATTTTCCATTGCAAATCACTGTTGATTATATTTCATTTTTGCATCTTAATGTTCCTTTAAATATTTAGGTATGCGCATACAAGTAATAAATTTATATTAGAAGGCATACTTTTAATATGAAATTTACGGATTGTAAAATCTAATATTTTGGTTGAATTTACTTAAATGCATACAGAAAACTGATATGGCATTATATATGGATGAAGAATTTGAGACAACAGCAGGTAAATATTTTCTCTAATATTCTTTCAGCCAAATAGTATGTACTAGTTGCTATGATGGATACTACTTGCTTACAAATACAACATTGAAAGGAGATGTACTTACATTTTGAGTCCCAGACTGCTCTCTTGCAAATCCAAGATTTGTAAACAACCCTAGCACAATGAAGTGAAATGGTATTTTTATCATATAAAATTTTAGATTGAGGAGACGGATGCACAGCTTGAAGTTTAAATTACGGATGAGAAATGTGTCCAGGATTAGAATATCAAACTTCCTTTTTATGTAAGTTGTAATACTATTTTATTTAGATCCTGCTGATGCCCAGCCTCTTGGACTCAATAGTCAGTTTAACATTTGTCAGAGTAAGGCTTGGCTTTAATACAATAGAATGTCATACTGTTAGCGGAAATGAACAATGAATGACTTGAACTGGCGCCTCGTTAGATAGTGTTTCTTGAATCAACTGAGCGTATGGAATTTCTGACTATGACTGAATCAACAACTGTAATAAATTCAATTACTTTTATTAAGAAACTAAGCATTAAATTTAGTGTGAACGACAGGAAGTTGAAGCTATAACTGCCAAGAATCTGGCTGAATATGTTCAGAAAATAAATTTTTGTCTGGTAAGTAAATATATTTAATCATAATAGGTAGTAGCAGTTGAGCTGTTTGAAGTTTATCAACTTGCTTATCGTGAGAATCAAATTCTTGACAAAGTTGTATGAGAGGATACTATGCAATCATCGATTCAGAAAACTCAATATCGAACTGAATATTTTGTACATCGAATAGTCAATTTCAATTTGATTGATCATCATGAGTAAATATGAACACTGATGCATTCGCTCCTAATTTAGACTGAAATATGTGACAATCGAGCTTGGTATTTGACAATAGCAGCTGTGAGATGTCATGTCAAAGAGGCAGCTTTATCTCAACGTCAACAAGCCAAAATAATGGTATATTTGATACTAATGAGTGAAAATAAATGAAATCAGGAATGATTTGAATGAGCAAGTCAAATGGCTGGTAGTTGACTAAGTTGAAATGCAAACAACTTCTTGATTTTGTCAAAGACAGGAGGTAAATTAGGTATATGAGCTCAAAAATCTCAGACTCCAATAACTTTGAATTTATTTATTAAAGCATCTTATATTGAAACTTCTGGAAATGGTACATATCAAAATCCTTTTGGAAATTTAGTCAAAGCTTTAAGTTACGCAGATGAACAAACTGCAGAAAATGAGAATGCAACTATAAATATATGTAGGTTTATTTACTTTTTACATTTTAGATTTCTTGAAAGGTGACCACTTTATGACTCGTAATTACAATCACTATAACTATTTAAAATCAAAAGATAGTGGATATTCTTACAATCAAATAATCAATATTCAACCTGCATTTTGAGGTCAAACGCTTGGAGGACATATTTTTCAGAAAAATGATATAGATTGAATTCCTTTTACAGAAAGAATCACAGTTTATTATCAAATGGGAAATTTATTCCGATTTAAAGTTCCATTAAATCTAACTATCAGTTCGATAGTGTTCGATGCTCTTGATTCTTCTTTACTTCCATCTGAAAACTGACTAAATGAAAATAGTCGCTGATGAACGATAGATGGAAATACTCTTAGTATAAATCTCATGAATCCAAATCCTGCATCTAATTGAAGTATTCAAACTCTTCAGACTGAAGAGTGAAAAATAACATATGGTTCATCATTTTTCCAGTTTGGATATTCAGATTTACTCAGTGACATAAATTCTGTTGGATCTTTAAATATTATTAATTGAGCGTTTCAAAACTATTTTTATGACTATACATCTTTTATTGGACTTTCGAATGGGCATGGAAATATCTTAATTACAAACAGCACTTTTGATAAATTCAGTAACTGAGGATCAATAGTTAGAGATACCCAAGAATTTCCATCTTTAGATTATATTGGATCAAGCGCTACAAATTCTCAAGTACTTTTAACAAATCGTGATTCATATTTTTCAATTTATCAAATGCAAAATAAATACCCAATACAACCTTCATATTCATGTACAAATTCGTCCTGAGCATCACTTCAAATTTCTAATTGAACATTTACAAATTTTAACTTTATGAAGACAAGTGGTAAAACTTATCACAAGGTAAGTCAAGATTCGAAAATGAAATATCAAGGCATTATTTTAAATTTGAGCAACTTCTACGGAAATATAGTATTATCAGGTAACCGTTTTCTTAGTCTGACATTTAAATATGAAAACTGTGAAGAAGTATATAATCCATCATCGCAAGATTCAAATTCTATTTTTGGAACTCCATCAGTACTACAAGTGAAATCCTTGATTTACTTGAACTCAAAATCTGAATTTATTGAGATATTTAACAATACCTTTTCTAATTGTAATAGTCTTCAAGGACTGATATTTATTGAGAGATTTTCTGATTCAGATTCTACTATCTTGGTGTACAACAATAGTTTCTCACAAAACTCAGCAATATTTGGGTCAAATGTATTAAAAATCAATATATTCACAAATATAAGCTATACAATGAATTTTACATCGACTACCAAAATGATATGAGCTGGAGTTAAAATTGTTTTAAATACCTTTACTCGAAATATTGGATGATTTAATACAACAGGAGCTGTACAAGCATTTTGATTTTCGAATTCAGTAGACTATACAAATTATGCTGAAAATAATCTTCAATATCCTTTACCGATGCTGAATATACCAAATCAAAATTTGTCAAAATAAAAATATTGTGAACTTTAACTTTGATGCATATATATTCCTACCAACTTCATCTCAGCAAGTTAACACGAATAAGTTTGTTTTTGAAAATAACAACTTTCAAGAGAACTATTCTGGAGTGCAAACTTCCGTAGTTGAGATTAGAGGCATCCGTTCTATTGAAATAATAAATGATAAATATCTTAGTAATTTAGGCCAGTTTAAAGAATCACTTAATAAGTACGGATCGATATCTTCTCTTGGAGAGAACAATCTTATTGACAATTTTATTCCAGGTGCTTGGAGTCTGTACTCCTATTACGGAAATGTTGGTTTCAATAACACAATACAGGAGTTAGTAGATGTTGACATACGTCAGAATTTATACCCTGTCGCACCTTTATTAATTGATGGAGTATTTAAGATAAACGTTACAGGAGTTGTTTTTGACAATAATGGGTTTCAGGAACTAGATCAGATTCTAGTTACAAATTACTATCCCTCCAATGCAATTACAATAATGAGATCTCAAGGAATCTGATATTTAAATTCTATTACTATTCAAAATTATAAAGGACTTGATGCAAATATTTTGAATCAAATTTTAGGAGAGAAAAATTCATCAAATTTATATGTATACAATCCAACTGAAAGAGACAAAAATGGTATTCCGTTCAATAATATTACTTATCCTTCGTATGTCATTGATTATGGATTTAAAAACCTAATTATTAAGTTTGCTAATCCCCAATCAACAACAGGGAACAACTTCCAAAATTACTTTGATTTTATTGGAATGGATTCACTAAGAGTAAATAACATCATTCAATTTGATCCAATAAAAGAAACTGCTTTGTTACTAGATATAATTGACGACTGAACAAATCTAAATATTACAAATTTTTACATTAGTAATGTTGATTTGATTGAAGCTCAAACTTCTATATTTGTTTTGAGAAATTATGGAAACTTATTAATCCAAAATGGGGTTATCAAAAATCTGAATTTAAATGCTTTTAACTATGATAAAATAAATTATACTTATGTTGGAGATAATGGAGGAACTTTTTCCTTTTATTCTGTTCCTGTTTTCAATGAAAAGCAAACTCTATATTATGTAGTCAATAATGTAACTTTTGATACACTATATAATTTAAAGGGCGGTGCAGTTTTCTTTAGTACAAAAGATAACGGAGCAGATTTTCAATCAAATTCGATAACTATTGCTAACTCTATAATTAAGAATTCATTTTCATATACAAATGGTATAATTAGCTTGTTTGATGGCGGACAGGATGTCATAATTGAAAACTGAGTTTTTATAAATAATACTGGAGAAACTGCTGAAGCTGATCTAAGGATATTTTCTTCAAATAGTCTACTTGTAAGGAATGTAACCTTTACTCTTTTTAATTCTCAATCACAAAACTTTGGGCAATCAATAACTTTTGCTTTAAATCTCCCATTTACATTTATCGTCGAGTTTGATATGATAAACTTGAAGTGTTCAAATACTCCATTTAACTTTGAAAGCTACGTAGAAATTTTGAATAGTAATTCCCTTCTACTAAGCCAGTCGCCAATACTTTTGAATTCAGGATATCTGGTGATTTCAAATTCTACATTTTCAAATTGAATTACAGCAAATAAAGGAGGAGTTATTTTAGTAGTGTCAGCATCAACACTGATTGATTACGGATCAACCTTTCAGAATAATCTTGCTTCTCTTGGTGGAGCAATTTACGTTAGTCAGTCTACTATTAATCTAACGAATACAATACTATTAAACAACTACGCTATAAATGGAGGAGCGATGATGGTTGATAGCAAATCGTCTACTTTTAATTTGATAGGAGTAAACTGCAGCAATAATTTCGTCACGAATACTGGGTCTGCTCTGTATATTATTGGAACAAGCTCAAGTTCAGTTTCATATTCAGTGTTTTCATTCAACACAGCATTAGAAGGAAACACTATTTCTTTACTCTTCTCACCAACAATTCTGACAGGAATAACATTTAAAAATAATAATGCAAATGCAGAGAGTACAGGAATATTCATCAATTTCTCAGTTGTTTTAATTCAAAACTGTTTATTTAACACAACTATATTTCCAAATGGACAGTCATCTCTTAAAAACGCTGCCATTAGCTCAAATTTGTTTGGGTGATTTATCTCTATCAGCGCAGGAGCAAATGTAACTATTCAAAATTCCACCTTTCAAAATGGATATGCTATATATGGAGGATTCATTTACATTGCTGGAAACTCACAAATTTTTATTAGTAATTCGAGCTTTAAATAAAGGATACGCCAGATCAAATGGGGGTGCTATTTATGGATCGGGATATAAAATGCTTACAATAACTGATTGCAGCTTTAATGATAATAATTGTGAGCAAGATGGCTCTGATATTTGATTGAATTCTGGAATTACTCTAATTAGTAATTCAAGCTATCTTCTTACTCCTAATCCTTCATCTATTTATTTAGTTGGAGGTAGTTTTACAGGACAACTATTACAAATGAAAAATACAAATAGCTATTCAGGAATTATTTACGCAAACAACTATGGGTCAGCCATATATGCGTCAAACATGGATCAATTCTATCTTAATGGTTCTTCTTTTGCAAATATAAATTTTGGAGGATATGGAGGAGTACTCTATCTTGTAATGTCTCTTTCTCAAAGTGTAGCTTTAGATTCTCCAACGTATATAATCGAGAACTGAATTTTTACTTCGAACTCAGCATATTTTGGAGGTGTATTATATCTTCATAATATCAATTATATCTTAGTATCTTCATGAACATTTTTAAACAATTCAGCTGTTTCTATTGATTCTAATGGTGGATTTGGAGGAGCAATTTATTACTATTCGTCAAGTTTAACTCCAGGATCTTCCTCAATATTTACTTTAGGAGATGAGAATATTCTTTTTCAAAACAATAGTGCTGATATTGCTGGAGGAGCAATATATTGGGACTTCAACCAACCTAACAATATTACAATTCCTACTTATATCAATAATAAAGCATTAAAGTACGGGGATAACTACGGGTGATTCGCTCAAGTTCTTAAGACAATAACAGAAGATCAATATGACTCATCAAATAATTTAAAGTAATAAGCATTAGTTAAACTTCAATATAGTCGCCAACTATCATCAGATTTAACAAGTATTTCAATAGAAAATCAGCAAAGTGGTAGCCTGTTAAATCCAATTTATATTGCTTTATTTGATGAATTTGGAGAAATTGTTGGATTCGATAATTCTTCAACGGCAACATTAAATATTGCGGGTACAAATTCTCAAGTTTCGTACTCTCCAACTTTATCGGGAGTTGTTACACAGACTGCAAAGAATGGAAAATTTGCTTTTGTGAACATTACTTTTATAGCACAGCCTCAAACGACATATAGTAAGTGTATTCTGATTAAATCATAGGCTTATTGTTTTCTACAACTGGAATTGATACATCAAAGCCATCAAATAAAAACTATCTTTCGCAAAATTCAAAGAGCAATACTTCGATGCAGATGACAATAAATCTTCGCGCTTGAAATACTGGAGAGATGTTTACTTCAACTGGAGCATGAGTTAAATGAGAAGCTCCCGATTATTATCTTCTGACTGATCAAACTAGTCCAGGATCATGAAAACCATGTCAAACATGGAGAATGTTCTGTCATGGAGGATCAGATGTTGGCCCGAAACCAGGATTCTGGAGAAGTTCAAATGTATCAGACAATTTTATCCAATGACTTTATTCTGGAGCTTGACTTGGATACGTCCAACCTTCAAACAATAGCCTTGGAGAATGATTTACTGGATACAAAGGAATTTTATGAGGCGACTGAACTTCTGACTTCAGTAAAAACGATATTTACAGATGAGATAAATGACCCGATCCAGTTTGGAACGTATTTAGACTTCTCATGATTCTAATAGGAATCATAATTTGGATCATTATCATGATACGGTCAACAATTACTGGGGCTACTCAAATGAAAAATCTTCAATCTATTTATATAAAAATATTAATGAATCACCTCCAGTTGCTAGTGCTTACATCGTCGTTCGATTTTAAATGGCCTATGAATGTTCAGGATGTATTTAACACATCAAGATCTGTCGATCAGATATCAACTCAATTTTACTCGGTTGATTGCTTTTTAAACCAAGGAAATTTAGGAATTGGATTTATGCGATTATTTTACCAAAAAATGATAATTTATGCAATTATTCCTATCTTCTTACTTATTTGAAGTGTGTTATTTTGGACTATCTATTATTGCATTAAAAAGAACGTCAATCCAGAAAAGAAGAAGGGAAGAATCATCGCAACGATTATTATTCTTCTCTTTTTGATTCATCCAAAGATTGTTCAATTTATGTTTTCCAATTTCAAGTAAGCCAAATGATTAACTTTATAGTTGAAAACAAATTGACGCGGACTCTCGAGTAACAGATGATCTTGAAATTGTCTGTTGGCAATCCACTCATATCAAATATAGTCTTGGTCTCGCAGTACCTAGCGTATTGCTCTGGGGATTTGGAATTCCACTTTTTGGATTTGTTATTCTATGAAAAAGTAGAAAAGATCTTGATCTTATTGATTCAAGAGAAAAATATGGATTTTTATATAACGGCTATAAAAAGAACTATTATTACTGGGAATCAGTAAATATGCTGAAGAAAATTGCAATAATATTCATATCTGCATTTTTAAATATAGCAGGAGTAATAACACAAGCATTAGTGCTTTTCTTTATATTAATACTATTTTTGATCATGAATATCAAGTTGAGACCCTTCACATTTCAAACATTAAATGATATGGAGATGCTATCGATAATTACTTGAATGCTAACAATTTACTGAGGCTTATTTTTCCTTTCAAATATGCCTCAAGTGTATAATTCAACCGATTCCTCAGTCAGAGAAGCAGATAATGGATGTAAGTTGTTAGTCATAATTTTATAGTGCGGCTCAATAGCGGTTCAGAATTTTTCCTCTACTTGATTATCTTAGTTTCCAATATTCTATTCTTATTTTATTGGAGTTTAAAAATGTATGAGGAATTCAGAAACACAATGCGAAGCAAAATGAGCAAAATCTACCTTTACTTTTGCCTTTGAGGAAACAAGGAAAGATATAAAAGGGAGATTGAGCAAAGAGCAATCCAAGACGAAAACGATATCCTCAAAGAGGAATTTGATAGACGTAAGATCCTTTCCCTACTCTCATTTATCATATAATTTAGAGCTTGACAATATCAGAAAGCTATGGAGTTCTAAACCGAAGTAAATATCCTAGTTTACTTTTAATCGATAGTCATCTCTTTAGCTTTGTTTACTGTGTAAAATTTGCTTTTAGTTCCGGAAGGCTTGTGCTTAACAGAATGAATATTGAGAAGAGCGCGTTGTACCTTGATCCCAAAAACTTCTTGAATAGCATTGAAGGAAGCAGGAAGCTCACTGAGGACGAAATGAAAGGTAATCGCATTTTACTTATTTAAGTAGAGTTTAAAAGAAATAAGCGCAGAATGGAAAGCCAAAGGATGATGCAGAATCTTATCAACACTATTGAGTACAACCATCAAAATATTACCAGTGACCCAGATAGAGAAAACACTAAACAGATTTTCGAAGAAGGTAAGGAAACAGAAAGATTCGGTGCAAGCATTGACCGATTTATTGAAATCCCAAGCATCAATCAGAAGACTGATTACTTCAGAATGAACAGTAATTTTCCTTTCTTATATATAGCTACCAAACAAACGATTGAAGATAAGAGTATAAATATTGAAGAGGAGATTTTAAGGTAATATTTGCTTTAAATTTAGTCTTCATAATATCATTGATTTTTAATTTTTAAATTTATGACTAAAATTATTTTAGAGCAAGTAATAAATATATTCTCCCAAATGAAGAGATGAAATCTCCAAAATTCCTTTTCTTAGAAATGAAAAGCGAGATTGATGAATTCTTTAAAGATAACACTCCAAGAAATGATACAAATCGTCAAATAATAGTAAATCTAAGTTTTTATTTTTTAATAGAATGAAGCTGATTCTAATCTTCCAAATTCAATTTTAAAGAAAAATAAATCTCAAAGGTTTCCAGTAGGAGTCACTTTTGATAAGGATAAAAGCATCTCTGATATTTTTGAAATTGAAAAGAATAGTTCATTACTAAAAATTGAAAGCGAAACTAAAGAATTAAATTCAACTGAAAGTAAATCAGGAAGTTATCTGAAATCAAATATCACAAGTAAAGATAATAATAAATCACAAGAAAATATAAAATCGAAGCATGTAAAAATATCGGATAAAATTGGTAATTGTTATTTTTAGCCTAACTTTGTCACAAATGTCATTTACTTTATCACAAATGTCATTTACTTGATCTTGCAAGAATTGGATTAAAGTAGCTAAAATATACTCATTTATAAAGCCTTTGCCAAATTAGAATTTAATGTTAATAAGAATAAAAATCATCAATATGTTCATCTACTAGTTAAAGTAATCTAAAATTTTAAAACAGTAAATTCACCTTTTATATTTTAATTGATTTTCATCTAATTCAACTCTACAGAAAAATCTCTATTTCATAAGAAAACATTTAAAGAGCTGAGATTTGAAGAACTCAAAAAAGAGAAGGTTGAGCAGCATAATTTCATAATGGACTTAGATGAGATTCGCAAGAAGAGATTAAGAAAGCAGTGGACTAACTCCAAGTAAGTAGTCAAACTAATTCAATATAACTGCAGGAATATATTAAATTCTTGCAGTTTGCATACATTAGTATAGAGTTTTCTCAATATTGCACGACTTATTTTTATTCCCTTAATTCTTTTAATTTGTGTTCGACTATAAGTCTTAGCTATTGACATTTTAATCAAAATCTCCTCTTGCTGTAATGATTTTTGACTGTAATTCAGTGTCAAGTTTGGCAACTTCTTGAACGAATCAAGAATCAAAAGATTCCAAACTGGAAGAATCAGCAGGGTTGAGAAACTAAAGCAAAGTAATAAAGACAGGCTGAACATGGATGAACTCGATATAGACTTCTACGATCACTTTGATATTCAGCCTCAGCAGGAAAGATGTAAAAGCGATCCAAGAACTCTCACAAAAATTAAAAATAGACTGCATCTTGAAAATTTACTGCCGAATGCTGATTTAAAATATTAAGTCTTTATTACATTCAATTATAGATATTCATCTTGGGGTTTTGGGGTTTTGGGGTTTTGGGG
>JAQGFW010002966.1:0-11844 GCA_030463445.1 Euplotes aediculatus
CAGCACAACCATACTGCTGGCTGGGTCTATTATGCGGAACATGCCTGGATGGCTACTCCTGATAATGGATTGTTCATGCAATTATATACAGCAGGAAAGCTCAAAGCGAAAGTAGGAGATGGTACTACGGTTCAACTTACGACTACTACCAATTATCCGTTTGAAGAGCAGATCGAGTTTGTAGTATCAGCACCTAATCAGGTTAGTTTTCCGCTGTATCTCCGGGTGCCTGAATGGTGTAAACGTCCGCAGGTAAGGATTAATGGAAAGCTGGTGCCGGTACAGCACAGGGCGCGGTTTCTGAAAATTGATGGAAGCTGGAAAAACGGAGACAAAGTCACCCTGGAACTTCCCATGGAGTTACGTGTGCAGCAATGGGAAAAAAATAAGAACAGTGTAAGTGTATATCATGGTCCCTTAAGTTATTCTCTTCAGATCAAAGAGGACTATATTCTGAAGAATAGTCGGGAAACTGCCATTGGTGATTCCCGCTGGCAGGAAACTGCAGATCCCGATAAATGGCCATCGTTTGAAATTCATCCGGCTTCCGACTGGAACTATGGGTTGCTGGTCAATAAAGCCCGCCTGGAGGAATCATTTGAAGTAAGGAGAAAATCCTGGCCTTCCGACAATCATCCCTTTACAACAGCTTCTGTTCCTATTGAGATCAGGGCAGTGGGTAAAAAAATTCCGGGCTGGACAATCGATCAATACGGGCTATGCGGAATCCTACCTGCAAGTCCGCTTAGCACCACCGAACCTTCCTCAGAACTGGTGTTGATTCCTATGGCTGCCGCACGATTGCGGATCAGTTCATTTCCGGTAGTTGAATAAGATTTTATATGAAAACAGTAATACGTTTAGCCATAGCTGTTATGCTGCTGGTTGGTGGCTGGCTGACAGCAGTATCCCAGTCGACTTTTATCAATCCGTTGCTTCCCTCCGGAGCAGATCCGTTCAGTTTTTATAAGGACGGATATTATTATTACATGCATACCATGGGGAATAGGCTGGTACTCTGGAAAACAAAAAGCCTGGCAAAATTGGGGGAGGCAACGAAGACAACAATTTATACACCACCTCCCAATACCAACTATTCAAAACAGCTCTGGGCACCTGAAATACATTTTATCAGGGGCAAATGGTATGTCTACTTTGCCGCCGATGATGGCGATAATAAGAATCACCGCATGTATGTTTTGGAGAATTCATCAGCCGACCCCATGAATGATTCCTGGGAATTTAAAGGAAAAATTGGCGATCCTACAGATAAATGGGCCATTGATGGAAATGTATTCGAGTATAAGGGCAAGCTATATATGATCTGGTCGGGTTGGGAAGGTGATACAAATGGACGACAGGATATTTTTATAGCAGCGATGAGTGATCCGAAAACGATCTCCTCACCAAGAGTGAAAATCAGCAGTCCGCAATTCTCCTGGGAAAAATTTGGTGATCTGAACAATCCCAATGATCCTCCACATGTGGATGTTAATGAAGGACCACAGGCATTGATGAATGTGAATAAACTGTTTCTCGTTTATTCGGGCAGTGGTTGCTGGACAGATCATTATGCGCTCGGATTACTGGAGTTAAAAGGCAGCGATCCCTTAAATCCTGCAGACTGGTACAAACATGCACAGCCGGTATTTCAATCGGATCCGGAAAATGGCGTGTATGCAACCGGGCACAATTCATTTTTTAAATCTCCGGATGGAAAAGAGGACTGGATATTGTATCACGCCAATTCCAAACCCGGACTAGGATGTGGAAAATTCAGATCACCCCGGGCCCAGCGCTTTACCTGGAATCCGGATGGAACTCCGAATTTTGGGAAACCTGTAAAAGAAGGAGTAGCGCTGGCCATTCCGGCAGAAAAATAATCACAAGCAAATCAACCCAGGATGAAAAAAGTTTTTTCCATAGTGTGTAGCCTCTGCATTGCATGGACTGCCGTATCGCAAACCAAAAAGGCGCCTGCCTTTCCGCTGATAACACATGATCCCTATTTCAGTATCTGGTCGATGTCGGATCAGCTTACAGCAACACCTACAAAACACTGGACAGGTACCAATCATGGTCTGCTTGGTTTTATTAAAGTAGATGGGAAAGTGTATCGGTTTATGGGTGAAAAAGAAGCTGGTTACACAACTGTACTTGCCGCAAGTGATGAACAGCACTATACGACACGTATAACCGAAAAACAGCCGGGCACTGACTGGATGAATAATAATTATATGGAGGATGAATGGACACAGGCGGTTGCACCGTTTGGAGATAATCCAACCCTGGCAAAAACGGAATGGAAATCCAGTCATCTGTGGATACGCCGTCGTTTCAATCTTCCGAAACTCAGTCAGCAAAAGTTGTATCTCAAATTGCATCATGACGATAATGTGGAAGTATATATAAATGGAAAGCAGGTGTATAAAACAACAGGCTGGACAGGTAAGTATATCTATATTCCTATTACGGATGAAGTAAGAGCTGATTTGAAAAAAGAAAATAACCTGCTTGCTATCCATGTTGAAAACACAGCCGGTGGTGCATGGCTGGATGCCGGCTTGGTGCAGGAACAAGACCTGAAGGGGCAGGAACAGGAAGCAGTTGCCAGCCAGGAATCGGTGACAATAAGCGCCACTCAAACCAATTATCAATTCAATGCAGGCGCAGTTAAGCTACGCCTTAATTTTTTATCACCCTTAATTCCTTCAATGCCGGATCTGCTGGCGCGCCCGGTAAGTTATATCAATTTTGAAGTAAGCTCACTGGATGGCAAAGCACATGATGTGCAGCTTGCCATTGGCGTTTCTTCTGATCTTGCGGTAAATACAACAGCACAGGTTGTAGAAGCATCTTCCATACCAAATAAAACCCTCTCCATACTTAAAGCCGGAACAATCGAACAACCGGTATTGAAAAAGAAAGGAGATGATCTGCGGATCGACTGGGGGTATTTATATGTAGCTGCACCCAAAGATGCATCTGTAAAACAGACAGTTCTGGAAGAAAAAAATGTGAGAGATTTTTTTACTGCTACAAAATCAGGCCGTTTATCCGGAAAAAGATTGTTGCTGAATACGGTGTATGATCTGAAAAAAGTAGGAAGCCAGCCGGTCAAAAACAGCCTGATGCTTGCCTATGATGACATCCATCCGATTGAATATTTCGGCCAGCACCTGAAGCCCTGGTGGAAAGAGCAGTTTCCAACCATGGAAGCCTTATTGGAAACAGCCGCTGCTGAATATGAATCCATTCAGCAGCAGTGTAGTCGTTTTGATAAAGACTTATACGACGAAGCGCTTCTGGCAGGCGGTCGGGAATATGCAAGTCTTTGTGAGATGGTGCACCGGCAAAGTGTAGCTGCTCATAAATTGGTAAAAAGTCCTGATGGTGAATTGCTTTTTTTGTCAAAGGAAAATTATTCCAACGGCTCGATTAATACCGTGGATATAACCTATCCTTCCGCACCACAGTACCTGGTTTACAATCCCGATTTGCTGAAGGGCATGATGAATGGAATTTTTTATTACAGTGAATCAGGAAAGTGGGCAAAGCCTTTTGCAGCGCATGACCTGGGAACTTATCCATTGGCGAATGGACAGACGTATGGAGAAGATATGCCGGTAGAGGAAAGTGGCAACATGTTGATATTAACGGCCGCCCTTGCGAAAGTGGAAGGCAATGCGAAATATGCGGAGAAGCATTGGAAAACCCTTACTACCTGGACCAACTATCTGGTGAAAGAAGGGCTGGATCCCGCCAACCAGTTGTGTACTGATGATTTTGCAGGGCATCTCGCGCGTAATGCCAACCTGTCTGTAAAAGCAATTGTTGCAATAGGTGGGTATGCTCAGCTTGCCAGACAGTTGGGGCATTCAGCAGAAGCGGACAAGTACCATGCAATAGCAAAAGAAATGGCCGGGAAATGGATGGAAATGGCCAGGGATGGCAATCATTATTCCCTCACGTTTGGCGGCAAAGGAACCTGGAGCCAGAAATATAACCTGGTATGGGATAAGCTCTTACAACTTGAGTTGTTTCCTGCATCTGTATATGAAGATGAAATCAATTATTACCTCGGTCAGCAACAGGCCTATGGATTACCGCTAGACAGCCGGAAAACCTATACAAAATCAGACTGGATTCTCTGGACAGCCACCTTAACCAATGATCAACAAAAATTTGAGGCGCTGATGAAACCGGTTTATCGCTATTCCCAGGAAACCACGGATCGGGTGCCGCTTTCCGACTGGCATGAAACGACAACTGGAAAAAAAGTTGGTTTCCAGGCCAGGAGTGTGGTGGGAGCTTATTTTATCAAAGTGCTTGAAGCCCGATTAAAGTAATGGTTACCATCGCCGATATCGCCAGGGAATTGAATATAACTGCTGCCACGGTTTCAAGGGCACTGAACAATCACCCGCGTATTAAAGAATCTACCAAGATAGCGGTAAGAGAAGTAGCCATGCGGATGAATTATCAGCCGAATAAAATAGCTTCCTCGTTGCGGTTGGGACGATCCAACATTATCGGCGTGATTATCCCCAGTGCCGAAATCACCTTTTTTGGTTCGGTTGTGCATGGTATTGAGCGGATCGCCAATGAGAACAACTTCAATGTGCTGATCTATCAGACCAATGAGCAATATGAGTATGAAAAAAAAGGGATTCAGACCTTCCTGCAATCCAGGGTAGATGGTGTGCTGGCCTCTATTTCAAAAGAAACCATCAATCTGGATCATTTTGCGGAGTTGAAACGAAGAGGAGTTCCGCTTGTTTTGTTCGACCGCGCAAGTGATCAGTTGGGCGTTTCCTCTGTTGTGGTGGACGATTATACCGGCGCTTTTGAAGCCACGCGGCACCTGGTGAAACAGGGATGCAAACGGATTGCTCATATAGGCGGACAGCAGCATATCAGCATTTTCAACCAGCGATTGAAAGGGTATATCGATGCCCTGAATGTTTCCGGAATGCCGCTTGAAGAAGATTTGATTGTATATGGCAAAGTGAGTATTGATTCCGGTTATGCCTGTATGCAGCAGTTGCTGGATCTTAAAAATCCACCGGATGCGGTGTTCGCAGTAGAGGATTTTACAGCCCTGGGTGCCATTCAGGCAATGAAAGACAGAGGCGTTGCGATACCGGAAGAGATTGCGATAGTAGGATTTGCAAATGAGTCGTTTGGTGCATTTATCACCCCTTCGCTTACTACCGTAAACCAGCAAACTGCGATTATGGGTGAAACGGCTGCCAGGCTTTTTTTCGAGGGACTCAAAAAAACAGGGCCGGCTGCGGGACTGCTGCAAAAAAAAATCCTGGAGCCTCAACTGATCATTCGCCAATCGAGCTCCAGGACTTGAACCAATTTATTTCATGGCAGTCTCATACCGGGTAGCTACATAGTCCCAGTTTACAAGACTCCACCAGTTGTCTACATAATCAGCCCGTTTGTTCTGGTATTTCAGGTAGTAAGCATGTTCCCAAACATCGAGTCCCAGTAAAGGAATTCCCTGAGTACCGGCAAGCGGCATCAGCGGATTGTCCTGGTTGGCAGTGGAAGTAACGATCAGTTGTTTATCCTTCATTACTACCAGCCATGCCCAACCGCTTCCGAAACGGGTTTTGGCTGCATCGGAAAACACCGATTTAAAATTGGCGAAGGAATTGAACTTGGTTTCCAGTGCTGAAAGCAGGTTGCCCTCCGGTTTGTTGTCGGTACGGGCAGCACGCATGGCTTTCCAGAACAGCTCGTGGTTATAGTGCCCGCCAGCATTGTTCCGCATTTTTTCAGAATATTTTTTAATATTCATCAATACATCTTCAACGGGTTTACCTCTGTCTACACCTTCTGCAATAGCAGCATCGTTGAGGTTTTTCGCATACCCCGCGGCATGTTTGGTATGGTGTATTTCCATGGTACGGGCATCAATCGCCGGCTCCAATGCACTATAGGAATAGGGCAGGGTTGCCTGTTCAAATCCTGTACGGAATGGATTGTTTCCACTGTTTTGAGCAGTCTTGCAGGAACTTAATAAACCACTACCAATAAAACTGCCTCCTATACCCAGGGCAAGTGATGCTTTTGAGGTGGTTGACAAAAATTCTCGGCGTGAATGGGAAATCTTTTTCATACCAGTGTTTTTTAATTTATTGCGGCTGGACAGCTCCGCTTTTTTTGTTGAACCGGCTCAGCAATGGGCGTAACCGGCGAAATGTCCTGTAATAAAATTCCTTATTGAACAGTTGTGAATCCCGCATAGCCTTGTATGTCAGGAATATGCCAATTGGCACCAATACGATCGTTGCCAGCCAGATACCCCAAACCGGAGCCATTACTGCTTCTTTCACAAACTTCTTACCGAAATTATTGAGCAGGAAGAAAATCACGAAGAAAATCACCGCAAATACCAGCGGTGTACCGATTCCTCCCTTTCGGATGATTGAACCTAAGGGTGCTCCTATCAGAAATAATACAAAGCAGGCAATGGACATGGAAAATTTTTCATGCCAGGCCATCTTGTGCAGGCGCAGGCTTTTCAGGCGGTTCTGGTAGTCTGATTTACTTATTTCGAGGGAACTTTTTACAATAGAGAGCTGCGACAAAACCCGGTCGTTCATAGAGGAATGCAGACTGTCGGGGATAATATCCCGTAAGGAATCGGCAGTAGCTTTTGTAGTAAGCGGCGTATAAGCCGTATCCATGTATTTGTAAAACTGAACATAGGTGCCGATTTCATCCGATACCTTTTTTCTGAACAGCGTATGTACCTTACCGAGAGAATCAATAGCGCCATCCAGTTGCCGCACGCTGAGCATCTGGTAATTGTCTTTGAAGAGACTGTCTTCGGTTTGATTGAATGAAAGTGCGCTCAGGTCAAAAACCTTTTTAAATTCTTTAAAGCCTAACCGGATATATTCTGTATTGGTGTTTACCCGGCTGCCTCTTTCCGTATACCGCCAGCCATCAATTAATTTGAATTCCAGGAAGCGTTTGTCATCGGAAACCCGCATGATACCTTTATCCGCAATGATGATATTATCCTGAAGGTTGTAATCTTTTTCAAAAATGATGATTTCACGCAGGGTACTATCATCTTTTTCTTTCTTGCCAACCTTGATTGAATAGCCGGGAATATCGGTGTAAAAAGCGCCTTCCCGTAAATTGAAAGCCGGTTTTTTATTAATGATATCATATTTCAACCGGTTCAGCTTGAGGTTGGATACCGGTAAAAAGTAATTATTAAAGAGAAAGGCGATGCCACTCAACACCAGTGCTACCACCATGATTGGACGCATAAAGCGAAGCAATGGAATACCGGCAGATTTAATGGCAACCAGCTCGAAGGTTTCACCCAGGTTGCCAAATGTCATGATGGAGGACAGGAGTACGGCAAGCGGTAGCGCCAACGGCACCACATTCGCGGCTACGTAAATAATGGCTTCTCCAATGGTAAGAAGGTCCAGCCCTTTTCCAACAAAATCATCGATATACAACCAGAAAAACTGAAGCACGAGTACGAACACAGTGATGAAAAAAGTGGCAATAAAAGGCCCTACAAACGCCTTCAGAATGAGTTTATCTAATTTTTTTATCACTGTTCTCCGGAAGATTTCTGACTACCTTTATTTTCTATGGACCGCGTAAAATTACAGCTTTCCGAAGAGGAATCGGCGCTGGTAACTGATCCTGCAGTTATTTTAACGAAGAATAGGATACTGACCCGGCTAATAGATTTAATGGGTGAGTTAAGCAAAGAACAGGTAGAGCTGGCTGAATCCTTGCGGATGCGATTGCCTCCGGAGTTGTTCAGCTCGCCACCAAAAATATCAAGAGGTGAACAGTACCAGCAATTGCCCTGGTTGATGCTGGATTTCCCCCGGCTTTTTAAAGAACCCGATCAGTTGGCAATCCGGCAGTTTTTCTGGTGGGGGAAACTATTTTCTTCCACTCTGATAGTGAGTGGCCGGTTTAAAGAAAGGCTCCTGGATACTGATTGGACGCAATTTCCGGACATCTATATCTGCGTTCATACGTTGCCGTGGGAACACCATTTTGAAGCGGATAATGCAGTACTTATAAGTTCGGTGTCCGAAGAAAAATACCGCTCATTATGTAAAAAGGAATTCCTCAAGCTGGCCTTTTATCTTCCCATTGAACAATGGGAACAGGCGCCTGAATTCTATATCCGGTCTTATTCCAGTTGGATGCAGTTGTTGGTTCGTGCTTAGTTGCCCAGGCGGTGGAACAGGTCTTTTACCTGGTAACCCCAGAGTTGGCTTTGGTCCTTAATTTCCTTCTTCTCAGCAAAATCATTAATCACCAGTATTGTTTGGTTGGTCACTTCTGATTTCTCAATGCGGAATTCAAAGAATTCTTCTTTGGGGGCGTGCAGCCAGTGAAAACGGATGAAACTATTCTCCTCACTTTCCAATACTTCAGCTTTATCTATGGAACCATTCCAGGAAAAACTAAATACCTGATCTCTTTCATCCACTTTGTCAGCAAACCATTCCTGCAATCCGGCCGGGGTGCTCAAAAATTCATATAAAATAGAAGGTGAACACCTGACAGGATATTCTAGCGTATACATTTGTTTCTTACTCATCTCCAGTTCAAATCTGTCTTTAGGAATACAATCACTGCAATGTTAGAAAATTAAATGACACAGTAAAATAATCCGCCAAGTATTTTTTGTTAAAGAGCAGGGGGTGTAAAATTCAACAACCACCCCGTGAAAACACTGGGATTCAGCATTTTAACTGCTGGAATTTTGGAAATCGCATACCTCCAGCCTAATTTGAGTCGTTTCTATTGTACGCGCAACCTGAATTTTAATACAAGAAAATTCTTATTTGTACGTTTTTCAATTGCACTAAACGGCTTAACCTCTAGAAAAAAACCTAAAAACCACACCTATGAGTATGCGGCAATTAAAGATTTCCAAATCGATCACGAACCGGGAATCTCAGAGTTTGGAGAAATATCTGCAGGAAATTGGTAAGGTGGAACTTATCGGTCCTGAAGAAGAAGTACGGCTCGCCCGGCTTATCAAGCAGGGCGATCAGCGGGCGCTTGACCGCCTCACCCGCGCCAACCTGCGATTCGTGGTGTCGGTATCCAAGCAGTACCAGAACCAGGGTCTTTCCCTGCCCGATTTGATCAATGAGGGTAACCTGGGACTGATCAAAGCTGCCCAGCGTTTCGATGAAACCCGTGGTTTTAAGTTTATTTCCTATGCCGTTTGGTGGATTCGTCAAAGTATTCTGCAGGCACTGGCCGAACAAAGCCGGATTGTACGTCTGCCGCTCAATAAGGTAGGTTTAACCAACCGCATTCAGAAAGCTTTTTCCCATCTCGAGCAGGAATTTGAGCGCGAGCCTTCCGCCGAAGAAGTGGCTAGTTTCCTGGAAATGGAAATAGATGAGGTAGCTGCCAGTCTTAGTATGTCATCCCGTCATATCAGTATGGATACCCCTCTCTCCGATGGGGAAGATAATACCATGATGGATGTGATGGAAAATCCCAATGCCGAGCGCACGGATAAGGCAATCGAACACGATGAGAGCCTGAAAATGGAACTGGATCGCTCCATGCAGGTGCTGACCGAGCGCCAGAAAGAGGTGATCTGTTATTTCTTTGGCATCGGGGTGGATCATCCCATGAGCCTGGAAGATATCGGTGAAAAGTTTAATCTGACACGGGAAAGGGTTCGCCAGATCAAGGATAAAGCGATTACCAAACTTAAAACCAACTCCAGATCGCAACAGTTGCGCACTTACCTGGGCGCTTAATCAATTGCATCCAATATATTTGCATTCCGATTTAAGGTGAACATATGTTCACCTTAATTTTTTGGGTGAAAATTGACCAATATGTTTGAATCATTAAGCGAACGGCTCGAATCGGCCTTTAAACAGATCAAAGGCGAAGGCCGGATTACCGAACTCAATGTAGCGGCTACGGTGAAAGATATCCGCCGGGCCCTGGTGGATGCCGATGTAAACTATAAAATCGCCAAGGAGTTTACTGATAAGATCAAGGACAAAGCCATGGGGGAGAAAGTGCTTACTGCGGTAAGTCCCGGGCAACTCATGGTCAAAATCGTAAAGGATGAGCTGGCGGAACTGATGGGTGGAACAGAAGCCGAACTGAATGCCAAAGGCAATCCGGCGGTGATTCTGATTGCCGGCCTGCAGGGTTCCGGTAAAACCACCTTCAGCGGAAAACTGGCCAATTACCTGAAATCAAAGAAATTTTCTCCCTTGCTGGTGGCAGCAGATATTTACCGTCCGGCTGCGATTGACCAGTTGAAAGTACTGGGCGGACAGGTAGGCGTGGACGTGTACAGTGAGCCGGAAAATAAAGATGCGGTATCCATTGCCCGCAATGCCGTTGCCCAGGCAAGAACCCTGAATAAAAATGTGGTGATCATCGATACCGCCGGTCGTCTGGCAATTGATGAGGTGATGATGACCGAGGTCAGCAATGTAAAAGCTGCCGTAAATCCGCAGGAAATCCTGTTTGTGGTGGATTCCATGACCGGTCAGGATGCGGTAAATACAGCCAAAACCTTTAATGGACGCCTGGATTTCACCGGTGTTGTACTGACCAAACTGGATGGTGATACCCGCGGTGGTGCAGCGCTTTCCATCAAATACACGGTTAATAAGCCCATCAAGTTCATCTCCTCCGGTGAAAAACTGGATACCCTCGATGTGTTTTATCCGGAAAGGATGGCTCAGCGGATCCTCGGCATGGGTGATATTACCACCCTGGTAGAACGCGCCCAGGCCCAGTTTGACGAAGCTGAAGCCAAAAAGCTGGAAAAGAAAATCCGTAAAAATCAGTTTGATTTTGAGGACTTTAAGCAGCAATTGGAGCAGATCAAAAAGATGGGAAACATAAAGGATTTGTTGGGCATGATTCCTGGTGTAGGCAAGGCGATCAAGGATATTGATATCAGTGATGATGCCTTCAAAGGGATTGAAGCGATGATTAACTCGATGACTCCCTTTGAGCGGTCCAACCCGGATGTGATTGATGGCAGTCGCCGGAAGCGGATTGCCGCCGGAAGTGGAAAAGACCTGACCGAGGTAAACGCCTTTATGAAGCAGTTTGAACAGATGAAGGATATGATGAAGATGATGAATAAAATGCCCATGGGACGTATGCCCGGACTCGGAGGACTGGGGCGCCGGTAATCATTTATAATTACTTAATAATTATTAAGTTTGTTCATATCGTTCGGATTGTTAATTTTGCAGTCCGTTTATTTTAAGAAACCCTATTTGTTCACGCATTTAAATGTCTATTTACGATGCCAGTTAAAATGAGATTGCAGCGTCACGGCTCCAAGAAAAGACCCTTCTACTTCATAGTAGTAGCGGACGCCCGTGCACCAAGAGATGGTAAATTCATCCAGAAAATCGGTACTTACAATCCCCTCACTGTTCCTGCAACGATCCAGTTGGATCGCCAGCGTGCGCTTGATTGGCTGCACAAGGGAGCTGAGCCTACGGATACTGTACGCCGTATCCTGTCTTTCAAAGGAGTTCTGTACCTGAAACACCTGCTGCGTGGAGTTAAACTGGGCTTGTTCGATGACGTGACCGCTATGCAAAAATTCGAAGTTTGGCATAAGGAGCACGAAGCACAATTGAAGAAGCGCAGTGACGAACACCGCAAGCAACGCCAGGTGCGTCGTTTCCCGAATCAGGGAGCACGCCGCCCACAGCCTCGTCAACAGGAAGGTGGTGCTGAGTAATTGAATATTCCAGCTCATTCATACAAATCCCGGTAGTACTCCTACCGGGATTTTTCTCTTATCGAGTCTCACGTCTC
>JAQGFW010002969.1:0-12975 GCA_030463445.1 Euplotes aediculatus
TGATATATTATCCATTGCCCGGAAAGCACCGGTGATGTACAATGAGTTAGAGCTCCTCTACCAGAAAGAGCAGCAGATTCCGGGTTCGGTGCATTATACCATCCAGCGATACCGGAAAAACACAGCCTTCGAGATGGAGGATACCGGTTTTCTGGTCTATCACCGGGTGCCGGCGGAGGAAAAGCAGAATTATCTGGAATTACGGTTTTGTATTTCCGGTAATATGTATTGCCGTCAGTACCAGACCGAATGTGATAGTTGCCGGGTGGCCCAGACACCGGGATGTGAACATCGGAATCCAAGTGTGGATGTGCTGAGTTTTGTTTTTAGTCCGGCTCATCTCTCCCAGTTTATTGGTTCCGGCAATATGAGCACGCTGCAGGATGATATCATCCGGTTTCGGCACCGTTCCAGTTTTTCCAAGGCATTATCGCTATGCAGCCGCACGCGTGCAGTACTGGAAACCTTGTTGAATCATCAGTACAATGGTTCCATGGAGAATATCTTCATCAATGCGCAGATGCAGATGCTGTTACTGTTCAGCCTCGATTGTATGGTGGGAGAGAAGGAAGAAATTGCTTTCTCCTGCAAGTTCCTGGCGAATGAAACAGACCGGGAGAAAATTGAAAAGGCCCGCGAGTTATTACTTCAGCATATAGGTGAACCCATCACCATCAAAGAACTCAGTAAAAAAGTAGCCATCAATGAATGTTACCTGAAGAAAGGGTTCAAGGAAATGTATGGCACTACCGTATTCGATTTTTATCAGAGCCAGCGCATGGAACATGCCCGTTACCTGCTCTACGAAAAGGGCCTCAGCGTAACCGAGGTTTCAATGATGCTGGGTTATTCCTCCATATCCCATTTTTCTACAGCGTTTAAAAAGCACACGGGGATAAAACCTTGTGAGTTGTTGTTGCACTAAAGTGCAACAACGGTGAAAGGTGAAAAGTGAAAGGTGAAAGAAGAAGTGAAAGGTGAGAGGTGAAAGGTGAAAGGTGAAAGACCGTGAAAAGAGAAAGGTGAAATGGGTGTAAACACCCTAATGAAATTCAGGCAGATTTTATTGCTTTACATCAAAAATGTTTCTTCAGTTAAATCACCAGAAACTGGATGTTTTTGCAATTTCGAGGGCAGTTACAATTCAGTGTTATAAGCTTACTCAATCATTACCTCATTACGAAAAAGGTAACCTTGTTCAACAGATAAGAAGAGCTTCTTTATCAGTTTTGTTGAATATTGCTGAAGGGTCATCCAAAAGATCAGCTACTGATCGGGTTCGATTTTATGAAATTGCACGTGCATCTCTTGTGGAAGTCGATGCAGCGCTTGATGTTTGCGAGGCACTTGGCTTCATAAGCAAAGCATCCTGTTCAGAATTAGGAGCTGCCATGAACAGTTGCTTTGCCTTGCTTTCAAATTTAATTGTGAAGACCAAATCAATGAGTTAATCCTTTCACTTCTTTCCTTTGACAGTCTTTCACCTTTCACTTTTCACCTTTCACGTACTTTCACCTCTCACCTTTCACTTTTCACCTCCTCTATACGCCATTATATCCCTGTCAAATAAATACAAGCCACTCTTATCCTCACCAATCATTTCCAGTTTTTCATTCAGGGTGCGGGCGGTGCGTTCCTCTTCCATTTGTTCGGTTACATACCACTGTAAGAAATTATGGGTGGCATAATCCTTTTCGGAAAGGGAGAGATGAACGATATCGTTGATGCTGTTGCTGACCTTGATTTCGTGTTTCAGGAATTCGGCAAATGCAGATTGAAGACTGCGAAATGTGAGGATCGGCTGCTCTAATGCGGGTACCATCGCGAAGCCACCACGCTCATTGATGAACCCCATCAGTTTCAGCATATGCATGCGTTCTTCGTCGGATTGTTTGTAAAAGAAGGCGGCTACTCCTTGTAATCCGGGTTGAATATCGGCCCAGGAAGCCATCGCCAAATAGGCTTGTGAGGATTCGGCTTCCATTTGAACTTGTTTGTTCAGGGCATCCTGCATGGTCTTTGAGAGCATAAATCTATTTTTCTGGAAGTTACAAAATAGGCATCATCCCGGGAAACTCAATTTGCCCATGGATACAGTTGGAATACCATTGCGACCTTCACCAAAATGAACACGACCTCCTGTCAGCCATTCATTGGCCAGCACCGCAAACAATACAGCCTCCTTGGCATCGGGATCTATGCCCAGGGCATTTGTATCTGAAAAGCTGATACCTGGCAGCAAGTCGCGAAGGTTACTCATTAAAACAGGGTTGTGCATACCGCCACCACTTACATAAAACTGAAAGTTGGAAGGCGCATCGATTAGTGATTTCACCGCCCTGGCAATGCCTTCTGCAGAGAACCGGTTCAGTGTAGCCATGGTATCGGCTTCGGTAATTTCGTTGGTCTCAGCTTTGTGTTTCGCAGCTTCGAGGTAAGCGAGGTTGAACAATTCCGGTCCGGTTGTTTTAGGAAAAGGCTGTTCAAAAAAAGAATGATCCAGTAATGCCTGCAGGAGTTTTTCGTTTACTCGTCCCTGTGAGGCAAGCTGTCCATTGGCATCGTAATAGGAACCCGGACACACTTTCTGTATAAACGCATCCATCAGTGTATTGCCGGTTCCGGTATCAGAGCAGAACACGCGGTCGGGGTTCAGGTCACCGGGTAAAAAAGTGAAATTGGCTATCCCACCAATATTCAACAGGATTCGGTTTTCGCCGGCCTTGGAAAAAATCAGGTAATCGCCATAGGCAGCCAGTGGTGCCCCTTCACCTCCTCCGGCAATATGTTTTTGGCGAAAATCGCTGATCGTGATAATACCGGTTTTCACAGCCAGGTGATCGCCATCGCCCAGCTGCAGAGTTCCATTCCCGAATTTCCCGATCCGGTGCAAGGCTTTGGGTGCATGAAAAATAGTTTGACCATGACTCGCAAGTAGGTCTATCTCTTTGGGTGAAATCCCCCATTTTTCCAGCGCCTGGTTAATTAATTGTGCATGCTGTTCGGCAATCCAGCCATTCAGCAGACAGAGTTTCTGCAGATCCACATCGGATTTTGAAAATACCGATGCGATCTCTTCCTTAAAATCTGCCTCATAGGCAATGGTGATGAACTGCTCTAACCGGATATCAGTATCCATTCCATTGCCACTAAAACGACAAAGCGCGATATCAAGCCCGTCTACCGAAGTGCCCGACATCAGACCGATAATCCTTCTCTCAGGTTTGGAGGCAATCCGGTATAATTGATCCAAAAACCGATTCATAAGCAGAATTTTAATGGTTAAACAGCCTGTTTTTGCGGAAATATTCCTGAATATACATAAATTTATGCAATTATATGCAGGTATATGCGGTTATATACTGAAATAGGAGCAAAGACTCCTCAACTACACTAGAATGAGCTACCAGCGAATTACAGAAGAAGCATCCAATTATCGGCATCTCGAGACCTGGAGTATGGGAGAGATCCTGCGTACCATAAATAAAGAAGACAAATCAGTACCGGACGCAATTGAACAAGTGATTCCTTCCATCGAGGCATTTGTTAAAGCTGCAGGTGATCGTATGCTGGCAGGCGGTCGCCTTTTTTATGTGGGGGCAGGAACCTCAGGGCGCTTAGGAATTCTGGATGCAGCAGAATGCCCGCCTACCTTTGGTGTGCCCGCCACCCTGATCATAGCTGTCATTGCCGGTGGCTCCAAAGCAATCCAGCAGGCGGTGGAAAATGCAGAAGATGATACCGATCAGGCCTGGCAGGATCTTGCACCTTACGAACCAACCGAAAAGGATACCATTCTGGGTATCGCGGCAAGTGGATCCACGCCCTATGTGATCGGCGCCCTGAAAAAAGGAAAGGAAATGGGTTTACTGACCGGCAGTCTGAGTTGTAATCCCAATAGTCCCGTTAGCGCCTGGGCAGCTTATCCCATTGAATGTGTGGTGGGACCAGAATTTCTCACCGGCAGTACAAGAATGAAAAGTGGAACCGCACAAAAGCTGATTCTCAATATGATCTCAACCTCGCTGATGATTGCACTTGGCCGTGTGGAAGACAATAAGATGGTGAATATGCAACTAACCAATCAGAAACTAATCGATCGCGGCACTAAAATGATCATGGAAAAAACCGGCCTTACTGAATATGAGCAGGCAAAGCGGGCTTTAATAAAGTATGGTTCTGTAAAAAACGCAATGCAATCCATAAGTATCGATATTTGACTACAAACGAAGCCCATCATGCAACCGGCCATTCAGCATTACTCTTTTAGCAATTTACAGGCTTCATTATCGGGCGACTTGTATTTTAATGAATCACCTGAACACCGGGCGGTGCGAATGGCCTATGCCACAGACGCATCGGTGTACCAGGAATTACCGATTGCGGTTGCTCTTCCCCGTGAGGAAGCAGACCTGGTGAAACTTGTTAGCTTTTGCCGGGAGGCGGAATTGCCCATGATACCACGTACGGCTGGTACTTCCTTAGCCGGACAGGTGGTAGGAACCGGACTCGTAATTGATTTATCGCGGTACATGAATGGATTGCTGGAAGTGAATAAGGAAGAAAAATGGGTGCGCGTACAGCCAGGAATGGAACGGGATGTGCTGAATGAATTGCTCCTGCCACATGGATTGTTTTTTGGTCCGGAGACCTCCACCTCCAACCGTGCCATGATTGGCGGTATGATCGGCAATAATTCCTGCGGCTTACATTCTATGGTTTGGGGCGCTACCCGCGATCATGTACTGGAAGTAAAAGTCATTCTTTCCAATGGGGATGAGGCGTTGATAGGAGCATTAGATACAGCAGAACTTGAAGCAAAACTTGGTCAGCCTGGAATGGAAGGTGATATCTATCGAGCCATGCACCAGCTCTTAGCCGATGAAACAAACCAGGCTGCTATCCGGGCGGGTTATCCTTCTCAAAAAGTACTGCGAAGAAATTCCGGTTATGCACTGGATGCGCTGCTGGATGCACAACCTTATGGTGGATCTTCTTCGTTTAACCTTTGCCGTTTGATTGCAGGTTCAGAAGGCACATTGGCGATGATCACCGAAGCAAAACTGAACCTGCTGGAATTACCACCAACAGAGAAGGGACTGGTTTGTGTGCATTGCAGCAGTTTGAAAGAATCATTGCTGGTAAACCTGGTTGCGATTAAACATGGCTGTTATGCCAGTGAACTGGTGGATGATGTAATATTGAGTTTTACAAAAAATCATCCTGAGCAACAAAAGAACCGGTTTTTCATAGAAGGAGATCCAGCAGCGCTGCTGATGATTGAGTTCATGGAGCAGGAACTGGAGCAGATGCAGGCAAAAGCAGCGGCATTTACAGAGGAATTGAAATCATTGAATCTGGGCTATGCGTATCCGTTATTAACAGGATCTTCCATCAATAAAGCATGGGAGCTGCGGAAAGCGGGACTTGGACTACTACGCAATATCCAGGGAGATGCACAACCGGTGAACCTGATTGAGGACTGTGCAGTAGCGCCGGAAGATTTACCTGCTTATATAGATGACCTGCAGGAATTGCTGCGCTCGATGAATCTGACCGCTTCCTACTATGCCCATGCAGGTGCAGGTGAATTACATGTGGAGCCTTTGATCAATCTGAAATCAGAGGAGGGGAGGGTACAGTTCCGGGAATTGTTAGCGCGTACAGCTGCTATCGTTAAAAAATACAAAGGATCATTAAGTGGTGAACATGGTGATGGCCGGTTAAGGGGTGAATTCATTCCCTTTATGATGGGCGATCGCTGCTATGAATTGTGTAAGGAAACCAAGCGGATATTCGACCCGAAGCAGATGTTCAATCCGGGTAAAATTACCGACGCTCCGCCGATGGATGCTTCATTCCGCATGCCGGCAAAACCGGCAACAGTTAAAGTGGCAACGCATTTCAATTTCGACCGGGAAGGTGGAATACTTGCATTGGCAGAAAAATGTTCCGGATCAGGCGATTGCCGTAAAACACATCGGGCTGGAGGTACGATGTGCCCAAGTTATATGGCCACAAGATTTGAAAAAGATACCACCCGGGCAAGGGCCAATGTATTACGGCAATTTTTAACAGGTGATACCAGTGCCAATGCATTTGATCACGAAGAGATTCATACGGCGATGGATCTGTGTTTATCCTGCAAGGGATGTAAAGCTGAATGTCCATCTAGTGTGGATGTATCCAAACTGAAAGCCGAGTTTTTGCAACAATACTATGAGTTGCATGGGGTGCCATTTAAGGCACGAATGATTGGAGAGTTTCCGCGACTCACAGCATTGGCGAGTAAGTTTCCGGGCATGTATAACTGGTTGATGAAACAGGGGATTTTCAGTAAGCCGCTGAAGAAAATCCTGAATATGGCGGAGAACAGAGAGCTGCCGGCCTTGCATACGTTTACATTGAGAAGTTGGGCACGGAAGCGGGTGAATAGTGAATGGTCAATGGTGAATGGGAGAAGGGTGTATTTCTTTTGTGATGAGTTTACGAATTACAATGATGTAGAAACAGGCATAAAGTGTATAAAGTTATTGGAGCGGTTGGGATATGAAGTGCTGCTACCGAAGCATATTGAAAGCGGGCGTACGCATTTGTCAAAGGGACTGGTAAAGCGGGCTAAGGAGATTGCGATAAAAAATGTGCAAATGCTGGGGCCGATACTGGAAGATGAATATCCGGTTATCGGGTTGGAGCCATCGGCCATCTTAAGCTTTCGCGATGAGTACCTGGATCTGGTACCTGCCTCCTTACTGGAGCAGGCTAAAAAGCTGGCAGCCAAATCCTTCCTGGTAGAAGAGTTCCTGGCAAAAGAGGCTGCGAGCGGAAGGATTGGTCCGGCTCAGTTTCATTCGGATAAAAAAGAGATCATCGTACATGGACACTGTCATCAGAAAGCATTGTCTTCGGTGTCTTATGTGATGGATATTTTATCGATACCTGCGAACTATGTGGCAAGCGCGGTGAATTCGGGCTGTTGCGGCATGGCGGGATCTTTTGGGTATGACAAAGAGCATTATGAAGTGTCCATGCAAATCGGGGAACTGGTTTTATTTCCAGCGGTCAGAAAGCAGGCAGCTAATACCTTAATAGCAGCGTCCGGCACCAGTTGCAGGCATCAGATCAAAGATGGTACCGGTCGGGTGGCGCATCATCCGGTGGAAATATTGTATGATGCATTGGTGTAGTCAATACAAAACAGCCTCTTTAGAACTGCTTGTTCAAATTATGGTACTCAATTTTTTCCATATAGGGGAAGTAGGGTAAGGTTTGAATAAGTTCCCTGGTTTTGGTCTCGTCAATCTGCTGGAAAATTAATACGGCGTCCTTTTTTGAGACTGAAATAAAAAAGCTTTCCAGGATATTCTCCTCTTTCCATTGATTGACAAATTCCATTTCTTTTTTAGGTAAATCAGGCGTTGACTTTATTGTTTCAATTCCGCTATCGGAGAGGGTAATCAGTACCAAAATTCTATTCATTCTTGTTGATTTTAAAGCAGGTACTAATGTAATGAAAATTAATTTGTAGCAGGAGTGTTGCTCCTTGAATGTAAACTGACCTTGTCCAGGGCCAGGAAAGTAAAGAGAAGTCCGGTTAGCCAGATCAAGGATCTGACCCAGTTCATTCTTCCCCATTCAGCAGCAACAGTTTTGAGCGTTTCTGTATCGGGAAGTTGTTCCGAGAGAAACATAATTTCATTTCTTGGATAGAAGTAGGTAAAGGTTAAAACCAGGGAGGAAACAAAGCAAACTATGGCAATCCCCAGGTACAGCCGGATGGAAGTGGAATGTTTCCAGAATAGAATCAAAGCGAGCACCATTAAAATCAGGTTAGGTAAGTCGATCAGTTTAAAGAAAGTACCCGGATTGGCAACTGTAAAAAAGTCTTTAGTGGCTTTAATGGAATAAGGGATATTGCTTTCCCAATTAGCCGCATTAACAATAGAATTATAAATATTGGTAAAAAATAATCCGCTGGATAACGCAATGGCAGCGTATAAAACTATCTTTTTCATATTTCGACATCTTTATTGATGTAAAAATATTTATGAAAGATAGGCGGTTATAGTAAGAAAACGACAAAATCAGAGTTTGTCCCAATCCAGCTGAAACTGCATATGCTCTTCTTCCAGCTCTTTGTAAACCACGGTTGGTGTTTGTTTAGCAAATTCCTTAAAGTCTTTAATAAAGTGCATGTGATCGTAGTACCCAGTTTTATAGGCCAGTTCTGTCCAAGCTATGGATGGCTTCGATTCGAGAATTTTATAGGCCTTATGAAATCTGGCAATTCGCGCATACAATTTGGCCGACATCCCCAGACGTTCCCTGCATTTTCTTTCGAAATTGCGGAGGCTCATACAGGCCATGCCTGCGATAACTTCAATGCTGGAATTGTAGTTTATCAAGAGGTGTTGCAGGGCGGCATCAATGGTTCTTCTATTTCTTTGCCTATAACTTCACGGGTACTATAACCATTATCAAAAATTTCGGTCATTGGAATATTCAGAAACCGGTTAAGTCCTCCGGGTTGAAAAATGATGGATACGGATCTATGGCTTTCTTCTGCGAGTAATTTGAAGGGTGTAATATGGGCTCCAATTAAAGTACAGGAGGAAACCGTGTGGAAGTTTTTCTCTTCAGATTTTCTTGACTTAAAGCGGGTATAAAGATTGATAAACATTGCCTGCTCCGGAGAAGGCATATAATTTCCTTCAATACTAATTGGGGAATTGCCAAAGTCTGCTTCAATAATAAAGATATGTCGTATGAGTGATCGCAATGCAGGATGAATGCTGCATTTTTTTGTTTGAATAATTGGTAGCAGTGGCTTCATTGTTGATAGACAACTTTGTCTGTCCAGTTATCAGGCGACTCGTACTCTCTTAGGAAGATACTTATCCTGTCCTCTAATTTATGAATTTTGGCAACTGAAATAATTGTGTTGATAGCTTGCTGGTAATCTTTTTGCACGATAAAATGGAAATCTGTTTCAGTTTGTGCATCATTCTCTGCCTGGTCGCCCAGTTTGTTGATTTTCAGCTCCTGTAAAACGGCTTCGTCAAATTTTCTTTTATCGGGACTATTGCTGAAGTCAGAATTCAATTCATTCAGCTTAATAAATAGAACTGTAGTATATGGATTTGGTTCATCCCAGCCGATTGCCTGATTTAAATTTTGATAATTATTTTTCTGGTTTGATTGACAGGAGATCAGCAATAAAATAGGGATAGCAAGTAGAATAGCTGGTTTCATTTTACCTGTTTGTGACTGTACCCATCAATTTAGACTATTTAAAATTTCCTTACCATATTTAAAGTATTCGGAAATTATTTTTTCGCAAACTTTACTCCCATTTTCCCCATTTGTAAAAATCACTAGACCCTTTTTGGAATTAGGCAATAGAATAATTTTGGTATTTTGTCCTCGATTACTACCTGAATGGAATAGAGCATATTCTTTATCAGGTAATTTATTTACCAAAAACCAGCCTAATCCAACCTGATTTCCGCTGGGGGTAATAGCTTGCGCCTTAATCATTTCATTTTGAATAGCAGGACTCAGATATTTATGTTTTAATATTGAAACACTGAATTTCCCGTAATCTTCAACGGTTGTAAGTACTAAATTAGAAGCGTTTGCTGAATACCACTTTTCTTTTTCATATTGCTTTCCATTTGTATCATATCTATTCGCATAAAGCGTTGTATCCATATTTGAATCCCAGTAGAATCGGGTATCTTTCATGTTCAATGGTTTGAACAATAAGGAGTCAACTAATTTCTCTATTGGGATGCTGAATTTATTTTCCAGGGCTTTTCGCAGGTATTCAAATCCTTCACCAGAATATTTCCATTCTGTGCCTGGTTCAAATGAAAATGATAGTTTCCCATTGGCTTCATGTCCTCGCCAATTAGGAAGTCCCGATTGGTGACTTAGTACATGACGAGTTGTCAATTTTTTATGTTTAGCGTCATTTGTAACATCAGGGTCAATCCAGTAATTAGACAGCGGCTCGTCCAGGTTCCATTGCCCAATACTCACTAATTTTAACGTTGTAACGGATAATAAAGGTTTGGTTAATGAGGCTATATTAAAAATTGTATTCAGCGGTGCAGGAGAATGATACTCAATATTCCCGAACATTTTTATTTTCCGGACTTTAGAATTCTCAATTATACAGATACCAACCGTGGGCACATTCTCATTTTTCATCCATGTTAAGATTTGTTCATCTCTTATTTGTGAGTATTTTGGTGAACATGAAATAAGTATAATTGCTGCAAAAAGTGATGGCAACCATCCTGTATGAAAATTTGCTTTCATGGCTTATCTATTGTCATTTATAACTCAATTATATAAAGGACAATAGTTTGAATGAAATGTTACATTGAAAAGTCGAAAAAGTTGTTCAATATTAGTTCATTTGACCACTTTCATTGAATTTATAATTTCTTCTGCTGTTTCCTTGTATTGTTCGTATTTGGTTAATTCAGATGTAAATGTTAATAGGTAGGCTTTCTCATTATTAATACGACAAAGGGATGTAATTTTCAATTTGAATTGTCCCTGTGTCATTCCATAGGTTACCTTGTAATATTTGTTTGTGTCGGATTTTAGCACTGTTGATTCATAAATTTTCCCATCAGTGGATAATTTGGAAATTTGTTCATCAGTAATTTGTTTATACATCTCAAGGTCGATGTTTCGTCCCACTAAGTTTTGAATAACAAAGCTTATATTTTCTCTAAACTTGTCTGATTCATTTTCTATGGGCGAAAATATAAAAAACTCGGTGCCCATTAGTTTTGAAGTATCGAGGATCCAGGATTTAGGATAATGAATTGTATAGTTCTCTTTAGCGTATTTAATCTTTTCAGTCTGGGAAAACGCCGAATTTGTCAAAGTCAGGTATGTTAGTATTAGTATGATTTTCATGTTAGCGGTTTAAATAAGCCATCATTCAGTTAAATTCTAATGGGTCAATGTCATTTTCAATTTCTGGTTGTGTCAATTTACTGGAAGTTTATAACCTTTTCTAATTAGCGGAAATGAATGGGTCACTTCTTTTTCCATTGGTTTTCTAAACCCCGTTATTTCTGAAAAATTTATTGTTGTATAATTAGCCTTAAGTAAGTTACTTGTACCTAGTATTGAAAATAGTTGTTTTTCCTGATCGTTTAATTTCTGTGTAAAATCGTCTGATGTTGTTGCTACTAATTTGTCGCAGCTAATTAATTTCCCTTTATTGTTGTAGTTAAATATGAATTTGGTCGGATTTCCAATATTGGAACAATTGTAAGAGTAAATCACTTGCTCAATTTTTCGCTTACCTGAATTAATACTAAAATATTTTGCTGAACATCCGCAACAACCGAAATAACTGTTTATTTCATAATTCTCATTTTTCGAAAGCTTTCCTGAAGTTAGTGAATGAGTTGTACTGCCACAGGAAATTAATGTTGGTATTATTGAAATCAGATATAATATATTTTTAATTGTCTGCATTTTGCCTTTTCAGGTAGCTTATTAAAGTGTCAATATTTTGATTTTGCAATGGCATCAATGTCACTTTGAATTGTACCCAAATCCAGAAACTTTAATTTTGAAAATTGGGTCTGGATTTTCGTTGTCAATTTGTAAAAATGAAATCGAAATATCTTCTGGATCGTGGTTCGCCAATATTTCTTGTAATTTACCTGGAAGCACTTAGTGTCGTTTTAAAATAGCAGACAACAGCTCGGTTGTAGGCAGTTCTTCTTCATAGAGAATTTTTATTATTTAATATGAATTTGCCTGAGTTTATCATTATATGTGGGTTGTGTCTATATACGAAATACAATGTGTCATTATTGTTATAGTCTATGTCGTAATATGGAGTTCCAAGGCTTGCGAGTTGTCTTTGAAGTACGGTAATTTTACTTGTGTCGATATGAGATGTGTCTAAAAGCCTAAACTTACATTCCGATACTTTTTCTAGTTTATAAGTTTTTGTCAATTTGTTAGATCTAATTATTGCTGTCTTGTCGTCTATTATTAATTCTTCAAGTCTATATTTATCTTTAAACTTTTTGTCAAAAACGGTATGATAAGTTCCCGATTTTGGATTTTCGGATTTATCCTTATCTGTTAGCGAATTAAATGGCACAAGTATTAATATGAAAAATAAATATTTCATATTTATTAATGTGTCGTGATTTTGAAAGGTCTCCATGTGCTGCTTGAAAGTTCTTTATTTAATGGTTTGAATAACCGTTGAAAGCATAAACTTAGCAAGAATAAAATAGGGTCCTTTGAGGATTGAGATACGAATTACAATTAGCACAGACCTGATGATTAAATAAAAATTGGCCTAAAAACTCACTTCTTTTCATCTGTCAATGCTTTGTTAATTGTTGATATGTTCCAAAGCAATAATGATATTCTTCCAATTTTTAATATTCTATCCTTATCAATATTGTTTGAAAAAGCCCATTTAATCCATTTTTTAATTGAGTAAGCCCAAAAATACGTTCCTGCAAGTGTCCCAAGGAAAAGGCAAATAATATAATTTAAATTTAAGATTGTCCAAAGTCCAAACCAAACTGCTAGAATAATAACAGTCACAGGTAAGTTAACCCATAGGTAACCTCTTGAGATTAATTCAAATGTTGAGGGTTGTTTTGTGCCGTTCATAATATAGCCTCTAACGGTGGCAGCTTGGGGCTGGTGAGGGATGAATGATCGTCCGCCCATACCACCACTTATTATTTATTTACTGTTGAAATATACTTTCCAAAGTTCAATATTACTAATCCGCCGAAACTTTTGAATGGCTCTTTACTGCCGTTGGGCTTTTCACCGTCCGCCTCACTGGCATCAAGCATCTATGTAAAAGCGATCAATTAAGCTGCCCAATTTTTGATGTGGTATAAGTATTCATTACCCACTAAAATTTCGAACTATGCAGTCTCAAGTGATCGCTACACCGAAGTTATT